>RJWM01023285.1:0-31993 GCA_004363535.1 Dasyprocta punctata
GAATGTATTCGTTATTGAGAAAGAACAATTAATACTCATATGATTAGATCAATCTAGCATGTCTATATCTGATAATGTAAGAAACCATTTTAAAGATAACGATGCGCAATATTGCAACCATTGTCAAGCTTCTATCTACCGGTTCTGTAAACCTGCAATGTTGTGTATTTACTCTAGTCATTTGCTTGTCTCTTTTGCTAGTTGTTTTTACTATATATGTCGTCTTTTTTTGTTGTTGTTGTTGTTTTTGTTTGTTTTGTTTTTCTTCGCTCAAATAAAATAAAAAAATAAAAAAAATTGGGAATAAAATAATATGTAAGTAACATTAGAAAGCAATGTTTTCCAAAATGAGAAATACTAGATTAGGAATAAAATTAAAGACTAAAATAGCTTATCAAATCTGAACTCTGAATTAACAGATTTCCTGATCTCAAAACCCATCTTTGTACCAGGGTACAGAGACACAAGTGTTTGGTCTGAAAGATAACAGTGTATCTGAAAATACAAGCATTGTACCATGTAGATACGTCCATCAATTCAATAAGTTTGTCTAAGGAGGTATATTCTAGTTACCTCCTTAGACAAATTTATTGAATAGTAGTAAAATAAAAATATAAATAAGTGGAAAACGAGATTCATTCATTGACAAATTAGCAAAAAATATTTTATTACTTGTCTGCTAATACTAGGAGAGGAAAATATTATTCAGGATATATTTTTGTTCTCTAAGTAATGATGATTATTGTTAAAATGTTAGTAATCACAGAAAATATCTTACTGAAAAATAAAGGAATGCTTAAAATTTGATATAAAATGCTGAATATCAAGATAGAGGTACAATAATGATTCTTTATATGAATAACATATTAAAATCAACAGATGTACAAATATTCTATTTGACTTAACTTTCTTGTTAGTTTTGATCCAATCATACAAAAAAACTAATATGATGCTTCTTTGTTAGAACTGAACAATTAATTGTACATTTTGATTAAAATGAACAAAAAGTTAAGCAATTGAGAAATTATATCCCATATCTTTTTAAATGAATCAGATGTTTCCTTATTATTATCTGATTTTTTAAAATCTTAGCTACTAGGTGGAGTGTTTTTTCTCATAAAGCATTTAAAGTCTTCGTTTAAAATCTTCCATAATGGAGCGTAGAGTTGGTGCTTTTTAAGGTATATTTTTACAACCTGGGGCAATGACATTGGAGGTAGTTCTGAATTTCTAGTTCTGACAACAGGTTTAAATCACTTTAGAGGAGAACACCTTCAGAAATTGTGCTTTGTACTGGAACATTAATGATAATATATTTGTTTGGAAGCCTGCTAAAAAAGTGAAGGACAGCAGTATCTATCCTAATTGTATAATGGTTATGGATTTGCAGCTCAAGCTGGAACAAAATTGTAAGAGAGTGCTCAGTGTGAAGCACTTGTCTGAAAAGAATGCTCTGAAGGGTGTCTGAGGACGAATGTTCTGGATTCCTGTTCCTTTCTCCTTTCCATTATTTTGCCTGTTACACCTCAAACTCCCCACCCCCCTAAGTCATAACCCCTTTATCTGCATTGCAAGTTCACAGTCAGTCCTCTGTTGAGCAGAAATCATGTCTCACAAAAAACAAGATTTCCTAAGAGGAAAGAAAAACCTGGGATCACTTAACTGGAGGGGAAAGTTCTGAGAATAGATGGGACCTTAGGTCACAGTACCCATAATGATCAGTGGGTTGGAGGAGGGGGTGGGAGGAATTCAGAAAGCAGACTTCATGAGCTCCTTTTTTAGAGCAAATACACTTTTTTTTCCTTTTTAATGAAATATAAATGTAATGTGGTTGAAACACATTTGTGTTTGTGATAAACGTGCCTGGTACCATATTTTGCATTTCTTCTCAGTGATGTATTCTCTCTCTCCTCCTATCTCTCTGGGACCATGAAGCTAGACTTTAAGTCTCCCCCTAGCCCATCTAACTACATAAATTTAATTATTTTCAAGCATTCGCAATGAAAGCTGTTACAGCTGTGGAATACAAATCTAAAAATATTTTGTCCAAGAGAATGACTTAGGTGGGAATAAAGTTAAGTGATTAAATATAGATTCAGAGAAGCAAGAAAAAATAGTTCTTATCTAGATTCGTGTAATTATATATTTCCTCTGCGGAGCAGGAGACTGACATTTTAAATGTCTGCTGTTTGACAGCGGTGGTCAGGCATCTCTACAGGGTGAGCCTGCTCATTAGTGCCACATTAACCTTAACTTTGCCTCAGGCCATTAACTAGTGCACTGCACATTTGACCTTTGTTCTACAGATATTTTCAAACAGTGTGCTAGGCCCTGCTTTTAATTTGGGTTCTGTATTATGTGTAGACTGACTTTAGGGGTAGGAAAAAAAAATCAATACATGTCATTAAATAAAGAAACGTAGCTTGAGACATTCCACAGAGAAAAGCTCTGTTTGAGAATAAGATTCCTGTCTAATGCTTTTCCAGATAATTAGCTTTGGTCAAAATTAGAAATAGCCTCTTCTGTATTGTATTCAATGGAGAAAAAAGGACAGGAAGTACAATATGTGACAATTTATAAATGTTTTAAATGAAACGAATTGCCTCGGGATGAGGCAATCAATTGGAGAGGTGTGCCTTTTGAACATAGCTCTGTTTCCAGCAGTGTCTAATTAAATAAAATGCAAAATCAAATGTAGATAACAATCATATGCTCAAAGGCAAACAGCCCCCTAGGATATCAGCAAAGTTGGTAACTTTTGTGGTTGCCATTCTTCAAACCACATGTGGAAGGAGTGCATCAGCCTTATAAATTAAAAGATAAATTAGCTTAGTGAAATATTTTGTTGGAGTATTCCAGTGTTGCCGTATCCAGTTTATGAAATATTATATAACTTTACAAAAATAAGTGAAGCTTATTATCCTGAAAGACTTTCTTGATGTACCGTTTCATCCATGGATATACCTTAGTACCAACTTTGTAAATCCAAACCCTATGTGTCTGTCTGTCTTTCTGCATCTCGCTGTCTGCCTCTGTCAGATGGCTTGCTAATATGCACATAGAAAAAGCTGGGCAAGGATAAACACCAGACTGTTAACCCTGGTTCCTTCAGGAGGGGAGGATGTCAACACTATCAAACGACAGATAATGACTTGGTCTTCACGTACCTTTTAATTATTTTACAGCATAGTAACAGGTATATTACTTTTATAATTTGAAGTAAAGTCAGCTACGTAAAAAGTCAGTGATAACAGCAGAGCCAGTCGAAGGTGTTGCTCAGCTTTACAGGAGTAACTGGGCATTTTTATTGACAACAGACCCAGACTGAAAAGCCTTGAGGTGGGCTGTGTTTCCCTGTATAGTTTTTTAAGCATGTGATAGATCAGGAGACCTTACTGGAGCTTGGCCTCAAGGGCATGGGAAGCAATGAAGCGATAACTATGCTAGTCCATGTTTCTCCTTTGCCTTCAGAGAGCTCAGGGCAAACAAGGCTGCAGGCCCTGAATGAGCAATTGTGCTGTAGCCTTTTCCTTCTTTGCTGTGCTGGCACAGTGCACGAAGCTGGTCATTAGCCAGGGAGCAGTATTTACCCAGCTCCCTAACTCCCGCAATGGACATTTCAGCCTGGTCTAAATGTATGCATCACTTCCGTCTGAACATACTGCATGCTAAGTGAGCTTTTTGGCAGGAACAAATGTTGTGTTCCTATTTTCCAGTATAACAATTTATGCGTAAGCGTGTTTTGTTAAAAATTTGATGATTCCATAAAATTTTAAAAACAGGTGGAAACATTTTCCTATCTAAAAATTCTTTCAACTTTGATTTATCAGTCATTCAATATTATCCTGATGTTGCTGTCATGGAACTTTTAATTAATAAATTAAATGATACGCTGAAATCTGTATTGACTCAATGCCTGGCAAAATGATAATTGACTTTTAGTTAACTTTCATGAGTCTTTTGACATTACTAGGTTTCACTTTTCTTATTTATAAAATAAGAGAGTTGAACTAAATCATAGCTGTAGGAAGATTTCAGATAACCATCTCTATCCCAGATCAATAAATCTGAATGTCTGAGGGAGTAATCTAGCTGTACAACTTGAAATACGTCCTTAGTGATGATGACATGCAGATTGGAAAGAGCACTGAAGGAATGGATGATATCTTCAGGTTCTTTCTAACCCACCATGCAGTATATCCATAAGTATTCATTATAGCAGCTATCTTATATGGTGGGGTGACTAAATATTAATGTGTCACTACATGTTATTATCAATATACTATGCATAGGAACTATCCTAACCTGTCACAGCTTCCAGTTCTGTTCTTTAGATATCTTCTATTTTCTAATACACTATGTGAGGGAGGTCTACTATTTCCTCATAATTTGGACATGGGATATTTAACTTCAAATTTTCCAAGATATCTTTGCTGTTTAACATTGTCCCACTGGCTTAAGCCACCAGATGTACATGTGTGACTGTGCCATTGGGTGGCTTGCACTGCTGGTGGTACATGCATGACTACTATGCCATGCAGCTGACCCATGCTGCTGGATGGGAGAGTCAATCATGTACCACTGGTGGTTCAGAGCCACTCGGCAGTGAGACTTATGAATTGTGGCCCTGTCATGAATGTGCTAAGGACTTAAAATTCTCAGTACTTTAAAGAATATATGTCTTGCAGAAATTTCTAATTTTAGAAGCTGTTAAAAGCTAAAAAAAAAAAAAAATATGGAGTAATTTAATAAAAGTTTGAGCACCTGTTGGGTATAAACTATGATCCAAGCCCTGGGGTAAGAAGGAGACAAGGCTCTTGATTTAGAGCAGATTCAGAAAGAGAGGGGTTAGGATGTCAGAGAGCAAGGGCTGTGAAACAGACAAAGAGTAGTGCTGGGGGTGAAACATGGATGAACCTACAGGGAAAGAATTAGAGTCACTGATGTTTAAGGGAGATCTTGAAAGATAGAGTGAAACAAGAGTAGACACTAATTTTTTTTTTTTTGGACAAAATGGAATAAGTCTGGAAACGTGTGTAGAAATCTTGATAAATGGGGTGTGATCGAAATAGATGGTGAATGACTCAATTTCAGAAAAATTACAGTAAAAGACACATTGCCATTAACTCCTCTCAAAACACATCTCCTCATTTTGAGCACACGATCATCATTCTCACTACTCATGAAAGCAGTTCTGGAAGCAGTCGTTAGTGTCTTTATGAGGTATAATCAAAAATACAGAGAATGCTGCCGTTGTTTATCATCCAATGTGAAATCAAACTCATGAAAACATTATGCTATGACTTTATCTGTCTTATTCACTAGATGTCACACTGTGTGACTTTTGGCACTTTCTCAAAGTCAAAATGACCATATTTTTAATTGATTCAGGACATGGAGGTAACCAGGACCACACAACTAATACACAAAAGAGAAGTTCTGAAAATGCTCGCGAAAGTGGCAAGAACAGTGGGATAAGCAGGTTCAAAGAGAGGGGAAATATTTTGAAGGAAACTTGTGGCAATGTGTCTTTTGCTGTAGTGAATTTTAAAAGTCTGAACGCTCATTGTAGTTTTCATTTGCACTCCGTATTTTATGTGATGTGTGCTGTGTGGTTTTCGGCTGTAGTGTGTGAGGAGAAGGAAGGGGGACTCTCAGAATACAGGTAAGGGGTCAGGCAGGGGAAGAGACATTTTATCTAACTATTTCAGTGCTTCACAGGGGTATGTTTGATTTCTAATGCTGCTTCTGCTTGCACTTGGAAAATTCATAAAAGGGAAAGTGAAAGGACAAAACCGGAGGCAAGGGGTCGATCTGTCTGATAGCACGTTTCAAGCCTAAATAAGAAATTTCTTTATACATTTTATCAACCTGACATACAGTCTTTGAAGAAATACTGAGAAAAAAAAAGATATACTGAGATGAGGAAGATCTTCCTTTCTTCTTTTAAACAGTTTCAATCTGTTACTCAGAATAATTATATTTGATTTCTGTATTTTAGAGATGTTTCAAGGCCTTGATTAAAAGTTAACATACATAACACAGTTCTTGCAGGATAATTAGTGGGAAGGTCTCTCATTTGTCTGCATTTATTTTATGCTCCTTTCACTGGAAATAGTCTCATGATTGTAGAAAAATAATTGTACATGTGTAACCACTGTTCCAGCAACTTAGATTTGGAGTCAACCAAAGCCTACAATATTTTTAATTATGATATTTCATGGGTTAAAACACTGAAGATTGACCTGGGAAAGAAGTTGTGAATTTTTCACAGCCCAGCATTAATTAGCTGTGTGGCAGTAGCTAGTTCTTTTTGACCTTGGAATGGTACTGGTGCTTTACTGCATTTCTCACAATTCAATTATTTGTTATCTATCTGATGTATAGTCTTTAGTCCTTCAGTGCAACCACAGGATATAGTTTTCTGAAGTAGGGTCCCTCTTCAAATTTCTAACTTGACAAGTCAAATTTGATGTTACATTCACATGGAATTTTTTCTTTGTTTCAATCTGCAAGGAAATGTATCCAGAACTATGTTTTTAGTAATCCTTTTTCTTTTTTGCTGTTATTCAGAAATGTGATCCATCAATTATTATTACTTTTCCTTATTATTTACTTTCCTGTCACTGTGGTAATTAAGAGAAGCTGAGCAAACTACCCCAATGTACCATTTGGCTGAGAACAATAGAATTGGGTTCCTGTTCGCAGTCCGTGCCCACGTCAGGTCAGTTGGGATCACACCTCCTGCAGCTTATGCTTTAAAACTCAGTGACAGAGTTGCTTCCATCTGAAGTATTTCCGGTCATAGCAGTTCTTAAAGCTTATACCTGGAAAAAATGCATTGCTTCTGCAGATAGCTCACAAACCTAAAGCAAGTTACATTTCCAAAGCTAACTTCAAAGGGGCTGTGTGCCCAGAAAGTAGAGAATTGGGAACAAGCTAATGCTCTTGTTATGGCTTCCCCTGTGCGCACAAATATTTTCAAGTTTCTTCCACATTCAAATACATATGCACACAAACAAAGCCATTTTAAATTTTCATTTGGGGACTCCTATGTCTACTTTGCCAACCTCTTTAAGGCTCATTGTTCTGCAAACCTGAACTCACTGATTCTGCATTACTTTCAGTGTTTTAATTATTGTATTCATCTGCTAGTGTGGCCATTTCAAAATACCTCCGACCATGAGGTTGAAGCAACAGAAGTGAGTTTTCTCACGGTTCTGGACAGTGAATTTCAGAATCAAGATGTCAGCAGGTTTGATTTTTCAGAGGCTTCTCCCTGGGTTGCAGGTAGTTGTCTTCTTTCCCTGTTCTTACATGGCAATTTCTGTATGCATGGGCTTTCTTG
The DNA here is from genome assembly GCA_004363535.1 of Dasyprocta punctata. NCBI lineage: Eukaryota > Metazoa > Chordata > Mammalia > Rodentia > Dasyproctidae > Dasyprocta > Dasyprocta punctata. The sequence goes on from RJWM01023285.1 coordinate 7,349, forward strand.
TACTTCTTCCTCTTCTTAAAAGAGTAGCAGTTGTCTTGGACTATGACTTACCTATATGACCTCATTTACCTTAATTAGTTCTTTATAGGTACCATCACAAGTAAGGTCATGTTAGGAGTTAAGAGTTTTAACATATGAATTTTAGGGGAACACAATTCATCCATAACAATTTATCATCATGTAGCATGGACACTTTTAGTAGTTAATCAACCTCTCATGATGGGACTTTATACTGTGCAGGACCTTTATAACTTCACATTACTTTATTCCTTAGTTTTCATACCTTGGTAGCTTTGAAGTTTTTCTTTCATGGCTCCTTGTTCTTTTGAATCCATTTGACTTATTTTTGACACATATTGTAGTCTGAGAGATTTCATCCATATACATGGCTTCTGTCATCACCTCTACAAATGATGAGTCCTGCATTATATGTTCAGTTTACTTAAGTTCCCATATCGCAGATTTAAGAGCAAACTTTATAATATTCATGATTACTGCACCAGTAGCATCTGATATAGAATTTTGATTACTACCTTAGAATTATTAAATCTGAATCTGCATGTTGGCAAGATTCCCAGATGATGTTTATACATATTAAGTTTCAGAAGTAGCATTCTACTTGATTTGTCTTCCAAAGAAATCTCAAACAGAACATATTGAGAATAGGATGATTAATTCCTTACTTTTTATTCATTTATTAATTTGATAACCATTTATTGGACCTACTATATGCCACCCCCATTACTTTGGGGTCTGTATCAGTGAATGTTAACAAAACAAAACAAAACAAAACAAAAACATCCTGTCTGCTTAAACTTTTTATTGTAGACTGAAGAGACAGATGAGAAACAACTAGGTAAAATCGGTACATGCATATTGTATGGTAGGCAAGAAAGTGATGTGTGTCATAGAAAGATGGAAGAATTAACAGGACAATGACAATAGTAAATGTAGTGTGGGAAACTGAGAAGGGGACATTTCCCTTACTTTTTTAAAAGTCTCAATGAGATCCTTAGTCACCACAAGGGACAATTCAATATATAGTAAGTTATTTTAAAGCTCTTATTTTCCCTGTATATGCTGGATTTCTAACTTAAAAAAAATATGTCACTATGGATGGTGTTTCCTGGTAGGTATTTTTTTTAAATCCAGATTATTAGATTTTCTTTTGTAAATTTTAGTCATCTCTCCCAGGTGACCTGTTTTTCTGTTTCCACATTGCTACCCTAAAAGACAGTGTCATTTGCTTGCTGGAAAACTTTTAAAGGCTCCAGCTGTCTTTTCAATAAAAGTGAATTCTTACAATCATCAATAAAACTGAGTATAATTTTGCTTCTGCCTCCTTTTTACCATGATTCATTCCCATAAGAACTCCTCCAAACTGCATAGTTTCCTTTTCCTTTTTCCTATTCTGCGTTTTGTTTGTTTTGCATAGAACACTAATGTGTCCATTTATTTGCATATACTTCCTGGCTTCTTTGCCATCTTCAAATGTTGGCACATTAATGTTGTTTAATTATTGTAGGTTTTCACTGGCAGTGTGTCCTTAGCAAGCAGGGAGTGTCTGTTTACTCCAAGATCTCTGGTGCCAACACAGAGTTAGATATGCATCAGTGTCTGGTATTCTGTAATAAAGAATGACTAGCTGATTATTCATAGAATGAGTAGAAGTCTTTTGGGTGACAATCCTTTCAAACATGGGCAAAAGTATGAAGGTGCATTTAGGGGACAGCAAGTATCTAACTTTACCCCAGGTTACTGCTAACATTGAAGTCAAAAGGTATTTTACATGTCTTTCCAAGAAGCTTGGATTTCATGCCTTGGACAGTGGTCATTGGTGGACTTTAAGTAAGCCACATACTTTGTGCCATATCAGATTTGAATTTTCGAAGAGGACTCTAACTGAGAGTAAGAGATGGCTATTAAGTAAAGAGATTGAAGGTCTGCTACCCTAGTGCAATAAATTCAGAAAAAGATGAGATGGGCTTGGACTAAAGCCATGAAAGGATAGCACTGTGAGAAGGGACTGTGAAAGAAAATCTATAATGCCTTCCCCCTGAGGATCTATTGGTTACCAAGGGAGAAATGAAATGAGGCAGCAATCACAAAGACTGGAGTAGACTGTTTGGGTTCCATAAAAATATCTATTCAGTTTTATACCATTAACATGGAGTTGTCAACATTCTATCTTTTGTATCAATCCTCTTGATCTCTAGAAAATTCTTGACTTCAAAGAAAGGATAATTTATAGTGAATAAAATTTAAGAGAGGAGCTACACATTCATTTATTGAACCTCACTTTCTAGAAAAGTACAAATTTCTTCTTTAATTGTGTTTTAGTAGTTGCAATGTAAAACCTGGTATTAATTCATATACTTTGTTGGGATATAGCCATCAAGGAAGGGCTTATTTTATAGCAGAGAAAACTGATTTAAAGTGGTACATGTGAAATATAATACTGTGATAACAAGAAAACAGACTCTTTTTGTAACTCATCATAAGTTAGAAGTGAGTCAGATTTAAGTTTCTTGAAGTCATTTTATGATCACTTGTCTGGTAAAGTTTCACAAAAATCAAACGGTTGCCATGATACCTTCTGACCATGTGATAATATAATTTCTGATGTTAAATTTTGGAGAATCATCTATCTGTGCTATAGATCAACTCTGACAATTTCTGCAAATAGTTCTTGAAAACCAGTAAGAAAATCATAAGGTTATGCAGTTGATCAATAGTGCTGTCAAAATCAGATTTAATTTTTAAGTTTGGAGACTCCAGTCATAATTTAATGTCACCCTGTTTTGCTGTCCTTTTTAAAGAAATTATGTAATTTTCTTAACTTCAGTAGAGGGTATGATTTCATAATTGCTACATTTCTACTACTCTTCCCATGAATTTATCAAATTTGTTTTCCTTCCAACATTTCCAACATGTATTTCTCTCTTCTACTCTAGAGGGAATCTCATCTATATTAGGCTAGGGCTTGCCATTTCTTTTTCTTGAACATTTATTTATATAAAAAAATTCAGAACCAATGTTTTTATGACCTAATATTTTGAAATGCTAAAATATAAGTTATTTGTACTTCAAAGTCTCTATTTTAAAGCTCAAAAGCTTGGCCCTCTATGTTAAAAGTACCAAAACCCACATTTTTATTGAATTTTGTCTCCCATAATTAATAGGAGGAGAGGAATAGTGTGGAAAGAGGAATGCCTGAGTTAATATTGTACACATTCTTCCCTTCAATTGCTTTTATTTTCAGCCTCAGCAATATCTATACATCTGGGGTTTGAAGTCATGGTTACTAAAGAAATAATATTTATGTTTTTAGGTAACAAGGAGAGAGCAGATAGGAAAATAACCCAAGTCTACTAAACAGTAGTCATGTAATTAACATGTTGTAAACCTCTGACATTTTCTATGTGGAAAGGACAATAATTAGTATTAGTGAGATTTAGACGCCAGCAACCAGTGAGGAGGTTAGTGAGGCTAAACAAAGTGATGTGTGTGTGAGTCAGCGCTGGTATGTACTGTTCACAACCTCTTGCACTTGAGATGATACCCAGTGAGAACGTTTATTCAAGGTAATACATTTGAATACTAGTATTTTTAAACTGATAATGTATTGTTATTATTAGGCAAGTTTTCCAAACTATAGAAAATAAGTATAGAAAGCATAAGTGTTTCATTTTAAGCATTATGCACAGTTTATGCCATCCATGCGGACCTTTGTGATTTATTTCTGGTGTTAATTGGTGTCTTTGTTCTTCTCTGCAGAGATTTTATCAACAGCCTCCGACTGTACAGGTCATTCTATGGCGGCCTCGCTGATCAGCTTTGCGTCAATGAACTGGCTGCTGCCTCCGGGCTGCCCTGCTGGAACGGGGAGGAGCTGGGACAAAGGTATTCTGTTGGTCCTAAGCTGTGAAAACCCAATCACGATTTTCCATTCTTCCTTTCTTTTCCTGACTCTTGAATTGATTCCTTTCCCTGCTTCTCTTCTTTCCCTCCCTTCTTCTCTGTCTTTCCCTTTCTCTCTTTCTCCCTCTTAAAACTGATTGTATTCTCAAGTAATCTCTTAAGCCTGAAAAAGTCATGAATTGACTCTCTGTGGTCAATAAAAGTGACTGGCTATTCATTCCTTGACACACCATTACTGGTGATTATTATAGGATGTAGGATAATAAGGCTTTCTGCTTGGATTTTAATTTTTTTAGAGCATGAAGTACACTTTCTATTTACTTAAATTTTTGAATTTGAACTCATTGCAAAATAAACTTAGGATCTGAATCTGTTAAACAATACACCGTATTTTGAACAGTCTGCTGAAAGCTAAAAGAGGGCATTGTATTTTCTTCCTTACAAACACTACTCCATAGAAAGACAGATGGTTTAGTTATCAAGAATGATGAATTCCTTTAAAATGTTCCTTAGAAAATTTAATTTACTATGATAAATAAGTACTGTAATACTTTTCATATAAATTTTTTGATAAAAATCTGTTTCAGTATTTCTGTATGGTCATATTCATTATAATTAAGTTATAGTTTTAAAATATTAAAATAATTTTATAATTAATTTAAAATAACACCTCAGATTATTATTAAAGCTTACCAAAAAAGACTATTGAAGATAAGGACTATAATTAAATTTAAAGAAAATATTTGGCCAAATGGCTAGTATTCTTTCTCATTATATTCCTTGGACAATGGAATATAAGAATTTTATGAATATTTCTCTTGTTTTAACTGAAAGGAATCATAGCTTATGTGGTACTTAGATGTCTTAAAGTAGTTGTGTCAATTTCTAAAGATCTACTAATTATTATCTTGACTTGAAATTTTTTTTTGCATTTTGTTCAAACAAATTTTTGTGTATCAGTGATTTTTCTACAAGGATTAAGGAGAATCCCATGGTGATTAATGAAAAATTTAGCATATAATATAAGCATATTTAATACATTGCATTATGTTATATCTTCTAAATCTGTAGTTGTAAAGGTCTTAGTTTCTATTTGTCCCATTATTTACTTGACTGATTGGTCTGCTTGTGTAATAGAAAATACTATTGGAGAAATAACTTTAGAAAATTTTTAGAGAAATAGTACTTTAAACTCTGAGTATATTTTCTTCTGCATAGTGCATATATATTTAAAGAACTCATTCATGGCTTGTGAATAAAGAAGGCACATCTTTAACATGAAAAGTGTCTCCATTTCTGAGAAGGAAACTGAATGATTCATACAACCAGGCTTCTTGCAGATTAGCCACATCCAAGGGCACAGAGATTCTAGTCTTCTGTGAAGTTTCACTTTGCCTTTTATCTGTTTTTAAATAACTTCTTCTAATCTCATAACATTATTGGACATTTTTGCCTTCCTTCAGTATGTTTTCTCTTTCATTTCTATCTTGTGGGTCCCCAACCTATCCCTAATCCCTAGGTTACAGAGCCAATAGATAAACTCATACACTTTAGCTCCCTACCACCACTAGACTGCATCCAAATGCACATGATTTAGCCCTAGTTATTTTGTAGCAGTGAGCTAAGTGTTCATGATCGCTATATTATTTCATTGTTCCAGACCTTCTTTACTGATCATATGAACTCAACTGGGCTTTATCTCTTTTCTATTTAATGTTAAAAATAAGTCTCATGTATACACTGTCTCTTTAAAAATTTAATTTAAATTTAAATTCCATTATGATTCAGTGTATTTTTGATGTGAGTTTAGAATGCAATCTGTTTTTCTACTGCAAAATCTATGTTATAATCTAAATATTTATGAAATCTGATTGACTGATTGTGCTGTATTCAATAAAAATCATATTTGTATCTGCTACTGTGGAAAGATTTCAAATAATTGTTAAATAAAAATAGCTAGAACTAGAATAGTGTATACTTAACTTACATATTTGAATAAATAAAATAGGTACTAAAATTTTTTCCCAAAATATTTCTGGAAGGTTACAGAGAAATTGTTAATATGTCTAACTTTAGGAAAAAGTACTGGAAGGAGGGCTTTTTATAAATTTGTACATATTTATTTTTACTGAAAATATACTTATTTTTAATGAAAGCAAGTACTACAGCAATTCGAGAATTATGGGGACCTTTAATGTAGGCCATTATTGTTTTCTTTTTAAATAATTCTCTTCGTGAAAAGAAATGACTCCTTTATCAAAAGTGTTGCCTATGGCTTTAATTTCTAATCGGATTTTCTAGTTATTTTGTGACATTCATTGTTAAACCATCAATGGATAGGCCTCAGTGTTGAACTAGTAAATTCACCTAAAATCATTTCTATATAAAGTTGAGTCCAGATGATTTTTATTATTATATTAAGTCATTAAATCATGAGTTTCTCCTCCAGAAAAAATGAAGTATCGCAGTGATAAGTAATGAGAAACTACAAGTGATCGCCATATAAGCTACTCATGTTAAAGACTTGCACTTAGTTAAGATAATAATGTCATTTAATTTTGAGAAAATGAATACTAAGGGTATGTATATCAGTTTTAGAGCTGAAGACTACATTCCTTGTCATGGTAGGTTACAATGCTCATCTAGTTCGTCCTGGAGAAATTTTGCCAAACACATGTAATAGGCCAAATTGGTTGCCAAGATTGTGTTTATATTCATTATAAAAATGCAGTGATTATTTTGGCAAAATTTCTTTTCATGCAGACATTTTTAGGAAGTGATTGATAAGGTTATTTATGTGCACAGATGTGCTGCCTCAACGAGTAGAAAATTCAGAGACTGTTTCAATATCATTAAAATCCTATAAAATTGAGTGAAATCACTTATATACCCATTAAAACATGTAGAACTCCCTTATGCTTACAGATAAAAATGTCTCAGATACCTCTAGTGTGCAAGGAGAGCTTAATTTCTGAAACAACATCTAATTCATTGCTTTAATTCAACGCTTTGAAAGACTATGTTCATACCACGTGCTGTACTGTAACACTGAGGTCAACAGTTCAGTCGTTTTTGATTTAAGCTGAAAATGAGTTACTGAAATCCATGTTGTCTATACAAGGTCCCTCTCATCTAGCCCTCCTGTCTCTTCATCATGAAACAAGATTGTTCTCTGAAAGCCATGCCAGTCCCTACTCTGTTCTTCCTTCTCTGTGATTGCAAATTGATTGTTTGATGATTTGTACTCACCTTTCTGGGCATTGAAGTTCAGGTGACAGCTCCTTAATTACAAAGGCTTCCTTTACCCTTTGATGAACAGACAGATCATCTAGTAACTCTTCCACAATATTTAGGAGTTTATGGCCTCCACAACAACTTAAACCAGTCAGGAGCTCTTAAGTACCCTAGTAAAATTATTAAGCTACGTATGTTTACTTCATTTTAATTTAGTTAGCATTCCTAAGTGCTTCTTTTAGAATCCAGTTGTTTTCTTAAAATGACCCTCTATTTCTTCACTGATTGACAGTGAATTTTAGAAAGTCAGGTAAGATTAGAAAACTTTAGAACTGTCTGAAATTTTGTACTTACTGTTACCAGTTTTCAATCGATACAGGCAATGGCATTTTTCCTAGACATGATTTCTTTTAGCCTCATGTTTTCCCCCCTTACACATGATATCTGGAAAGCTATTTCACTTTCAGTCCTTGTTTTCTTCCTGATACAGCATTTAGTTATATTTTTCTTTTTTTAAAAAGCAAGTTGCCTCATTTTCCAATGGTATGAACTTCCTTCTGAAAACCATCAAGCCTCGTGATTGTTCTGAATTAGTTGCTATTGCTATGCAAAGGCAGTATGTTCTTCATGATGCAGACACCAGTCTTTCTTCTCCATTCTCTTTGTCTACTCCTGCTTTCCCAGTAATCATCACTGCTTGTGTACCTCCCACATTTGGTCCAAAAGTGGAGACTGCTCAAATATGTGACTTAAAGACATCTTCATCCTCACTCCAGCAATCTACTGTAGAGCTTAAAATTCTCTTTATGGAGGCCATTATTTACAGAGTAACTTTAGAAAAATTATATTCTCCATGTAACTGTATATATAGTTATGCCAAATTCTCACTTTCATCGTGAGTCCAGCAGAATAAAGCCCTTCAAATAAGTTTTATTTTAACTCCCAAAAGCAACATGACATCCACAATATGTTTTAAATTCATAAGTGATATATATATATATATATATATATATATATACATCTTCTTTCTTCTGCTTTATTGTAATTTATTTTGCAATAGAAGTGCTATATTTTCTGAGAGGCTGAAAATGATTAGTGACATTCAACATCTATGAACACTTTTCTAAATATAACAAGACTCTAAGGAAATAGAATTTGATGAGTATTAGCAAGAACTAAGAGTCTTGGGACTTAAGGAAGCAGCTTGATGAGAACACTTTGGTGGGGAAAGTGTGTGCAAAGTGATGTCGAGTGCCTGGAAGAAAGACTAGAAGGAAAGCTGGGCCTGGTGGCACAAGCCTGTAATCCCAGCACTCAGGAAGCTGAGGTAGGAGGATTACTGTGAGTTCAAGGCAAACCTCGGGTACATTAGTGAGTTTAAGGTAGCCTGAACTGCATAGTGAGATGAGACCTTGTCTCAAAACAAAACAAAGCAAAACAAAACAGAAAAGAAAAAAGGGCAAGGCTAGAAAAGACATGAGTAATGATGTTTTTTTTTTTTCTAATTTTGAGATCATGCTGGCCCTCGATGTGCACTTCTGTTGATTTTTTTGTGAAATCAAAGTCTGAAGAACTCCACTAATATCAGATGTTTTAAAGCAGAATTGTGTTGCCTAGGACTGTCCCTATCCCCTTACCAAACAAAAAGTGATTCACCAGGATTGGGGAGGGAATAAAATGCGAAACCCTTACCAAAGGAATCATTTTGCAATTTTCAGGAAGGAAAGAACTGAAATATTTCCACTTTATGCAACAAAAATGAGAAATTTTAGATATACTGACAGGGACTTTAAGATTCATCACATTGCAAGTTCTACTTTCTAGGTCCAACAGGGTAAGTACAGCTGTAGCTTCTGTGAGGTTCAGAATGAATATAAAATAAGCTTGAAAGGATTTTGGCTGCGTGCTCTTTCTCCACCACAGTAAGGCTCTGTCTGCCTTACTCGGGAACACTCGACAGATAATTTGTGTTTAAACAGCAGTGCCTGAAGACCTTGTTCCATTGGCTGGATTTATAGCAAATGATGTGGGAGATGATAGAAAGTTGATGCTTGTTTTATCAACTTTCCTCCAAGCCCTAATATTCTTATCTACTGTTGGATGCTGGGAAGATATCCTTTCTTCTCAGGTCAATATACGTATGATCCCTTAATCTGGCAATAATTTCATGGTGTCTCATTTTCCACACCAAGGTGTATCTTTTTATTTTTTTCAAATTCTTTAATGATTACCTTCCTTGTGGCGAGGTGGTGCATAACCTCTTAATTCTTCTTTCATCTCCTTTCCCTTTCCTCCCTTCACTCTGTTCACATCTTGTTCCTCTTCCCTTTCGTAAAATCTCTATTTCCTATTATCTGGCTTCTGTGTTGCCCTTTACATTTTAGACTTTTCATAGAAAATGAAGTCATGCAGTATAGGAAGCCATGTATCAAGTTACTTCACTTAATATTATGATTCAATTTACATCTTTTTCTCTACAGATGGCTCAAGCTTATCCTTCTTTGTGGCAGAGTAGTATGCCATTATGTAGAAATACCATATTTTCTTTAACTATTCATCTGTTGATGGACATACTTCCAAGATTTAGCTATTTATGAATCATGCTGCTATGAACGTAGGGTATACCTATATCGCTCTAATATGATGTCTTTAACTCTTTCATAAAATTATCTAGGAGGGAAATATTTGGTTCAAATGGAATTTATAACTTAAGGGTTTTTTTTTTTCGAGTCTCCATACTGATTTCCATACTGGTTGTACTAGTTTACGTTCCCACCAGCAATGTGACAGGGTTCCATTTCTTTCCACAGCCTCACCAGCATTTGTTATTATTTGACTTCTTGATGATAGCCACTTCTTCTACAATAAATGGAATCTCAGTGGTTACTGCCTTCCTGGCCTAGTTATCACTAGACTTTTGCTAAGCATGAAATAATCACATTTAGAAGCTGGACTCAGGTTAAAAATAGAAACTGTGGTGTTGAGTCCACTAGAAGACTTGCTCTTACCTTGACACTAGGATGAATTTATGGCCCGTTCTCAGAATGTTTTTTGGTCACTGTACATTTCTGAAGGCTCTTTGGTTATTAGTTATTCTTATAAACAATCTAAACTCTGTAGTGAAAGCATTCAGACAAACTAAATAATCAAAAGTCTGAAATTCAGTTGAAGCCTTTGTGTCTCCACCCTACTTGAGTATACAGGAAAATAGGAATATATAGGTGTGTGTGTGTGTATGTGTACCCGATTCCATTCCAAATGCCAATCTTTAACTACCTTTCCTTCTAATCAATGTTTGTTGGTTCTCTGTGTTTCAAGTTGGTATGTTTATAGCTGAAAAGTTCAGAACAGGAAAAATAATGCAAAAACAATGAGAGAGGATTTTATAGGTATTACAATTTGCTCCGTTAGGGCTTTTGTGCACTCAAGACAATGTCTCCTCCATATACTTTTCCATCTCAGGCTTAACCATTGTCAGGGCCACTGTTCTGCGGAATTGTTGGGCTGGGTTCTTTCTCTCACACATGATCTACTCTAGGTAATAGGAACTGTATCCACCTCCACCTGTTTTTGGTGTGAATACAGCATAAGCCTAATCAACTGCCTTTTTAACTCTACCAGTAGCCAGAGCTTCTGTCCCATGCTGGAATGCTTTTTTTTTTTTTTTTTTAAGGCTTAAGTTAACTACAGCCCTTTTAATCTTTCCAGCTCTAAGGATCCCTCAGTCTCTTTCACTTAAGATAAATGAATGAAGGAATGGTGTAGCACTCCAACCAGCTTTCTTCAAAGAAAGTCTCTCCTTTGGCCTTTTCAGCATCAATCATTTTCTACAGATAAGGTAGATGTCAAGCTGTGGGATTCAAAACTATGCTTTGGTCATTTTGCTTTTCATGTCGACCATCTCATTTTAGAGGCTGAGGGAGTTTGTGTTGTTTACTGTACTCTTCTCAGCTGAAATGGAAGCAGACCAAATACTGTTTTAATGTCCTTTATTTGCCTCTGAAAGTGATGGGGGAGAAGACAGAAAAGTACATTCCATGTTCGTTATACTCTGATAAACCTTGAATGGAATCCAGAGTTATGTAAGGTTTCATCCCAGTTTTTGAGATACTTGGAATCCAAAAATGGGTAGAAAACATATTCTTGATGTGCACATGGAAAAGCATACTACAAAATAAGGAAGCATAAAGTCCCACAGTTTTTCAGATAAAAGAGATATCCCATTTGATTGAGGAGATTTGAAACTAATGAAAAAGGTAAATGTGGCATGGCTCTCCATTCATTCATTCATTCATTCTTTCATTCAAAGTAAGCTTCTCTGAAGTATATATGGATAAGTTGAGATGTTGTCTGGGAAGATTTTAAGTAATTCAGTGAAGGGGAAAAGGGTTTATATTGTATAGGGTTATGGTTTGTGTCTAGGTGGCCCCCCAAGCCTTACGCAGTCGTGGAGGCAACTGAATCTAGCATTTGTGATTGGTTCATTTTCTAGCACTGAGATTGGTGGTGTGACTGCTGCACCCATTAGGGGCAGAGCTAGCATACTATGTAAGGGAGGGAAGAAAGTGTGTTTTCTCTCTCTCTTTTGCCCTGTTCACTCTTATGGTTTGAGGCTGCCATGAACGCTGCCCTTGTGCCATGCCACCCTGCCTTGGAACCAGCTGAGTATGGACTGAAACCTCCAAGAATTGTGAGATAAATAAACCTTGCCTTCCCTAATTTTTGGCATCAAGTATTTTGTCTCAGCAATGAGAGAAAAGTAACCGAGACATATAGGAAGCAAAATTTTATGAGTGGATAATCATTGAAGCTGTATAATAAGAGAAGGATGTTTGATACATTTTTCTGTGTGTATTTGTTATATCACTGAAAACTCTGTAATGAAACATATAATCAATTCAAAAACATAGTGATATCTTAACTTTGTTAAGTATGTACTCTGTCACATACATTGTTCTAGACACTGGCATTACTATGATGGAAAAGATAAGCATGAGCTCATGTCCTGTGTAGAATAGGATTTAGAGGAGGCAAACTGTGAACAAATATAAGGGTAAATAGTTTATAAAATCTTTAAAGTTGGATGGAAATGGAATTTGAATCAACAGTTTTGGAAGCAAGAAAAACAATGGAAGCAAATACATTCTTAAATAAAAACGTCCTAAGTTTGGTGGTTTCTAAACTGCATTATTTTAATGTTGTGTAGTCTTTCAGATTATGTTTTCTCCTTCTAACAGTCTCTTTCATTTCAGCTTCATGTGGATGTCCTGAGGATTTCATATTAAGATGCCTTTCATTTGTGATAGTGCACTCATTCATTCTGAAAGCTGGTAAAGTTCAGTGGTTAGGAACAGACTCAAGAGCCAAACTACCAAGCTTCTCAATTAAGAACTAGTCACTTACTAATAATGTTAATTCAGGTATATTTATTAACCTTTTATTTTTTATTTTCTTATTAGCACATGTTTGTGCAAGCATTTTATAATCATCCTGGGAAGCAAGTACATTCACATTATGCAGTTTATTTCTTTTTTTAATAATCCCCTTCCCTCCTTCTCTCCTCCTCTAATTCCCTTTTCCCATTTCTCATCCTTATTGATATTGTTAAACTTAGTTCATGTTTATGGCATATAACGTTTACATTCATTGAGGTTATTAGGACCCTGTACATGATTTATCTTTATTCCCTTTATTTCCCTATTGCCTCCCCCTACCCCTTGACCTTGGTCCATTGGACCCTTTCTCATTTACAAGACATTATCCTCTGTTTCCTATCCTCCAGTTGTTCTCTTTGTTTGCCTTACTCAAATGAAAGATACCCTATAGTATTGTATGTCTAACCTTTCAGTGTATATCTTTTCTTATCTTTACAATATGGCTGAAAGAAATACCTACCTAATATTTGAAAAATAAATGAATTATTTACATGAAAAACTTAGAATACTAGCTATTTCACAGCAAGCATTTAGCAACTATTAAGTTGTATTGTGATTAAACAAGGTATGCCCCCTGACTTCACTAAGAACTAAAGTCTCATTGTACTGATCCTCTGTCTTGACCAGATGGGTTCAATATTGGATCAAAGGATTCCCATTTGTAAAACAATGATGTAAGTGAAAGTTAGCTCATGAGATAACATAAATAAATATTAGGATTTGGAGATAGGAGTAGGAAATAATCCCTTACTGATATATAAAGTTTATTTCATGGGGACTAGAAGGAGAGAAAGTGTACGTTAATAGGCAGTTCACCAAATACCACTGTGGTGAGAATCGTTATGTCTTCTATTCATGCAGTGTATCAAGGAAGAACTAAAAGTTAAGATACAAAGAACAGCATTCCAAAGATAAAAGTAAAATCTTCTATTCCTGAGCTGTAGTTTGGGAATAGTGGGTCGCTTTCTGGGCTTAGAGTTGATCATGATGAGCTGTCAATTGACTGGAAATAAATCTCTGAGACCATGTTAAATTTCAGTATATCATGCAACAGTTTGTTTTGGGTTGACATGATCATTCTAAGGCTGCTGCCTTCACTTACAGTCATTTCCTTTTATCCACTGAATTCCAAAAGGAAGTATGAATTGAAAACATAATACTCTGAACAATATGAGGTTGAATACCAGCCTTCACCACGTGTACAGTTTAGTGCCGTGCCATGCTGACAAGGCACAGGTAGACTGTTTTTAACTTGGTAAATGCTTCCATCAGAGGTTCTGAGTGGAGGAAGATAAAATGCTACAAGATAAAAGTTCACTAAAGTGGAAACCTGAACACCTTTCCCCATGTGTTTAGGACAGAAGTTGTTATCTCTGGAGTTACAGACTTTATCGTGCTTCCATAGATTTGTGACTTTTCTGATTGTGTTACTGTCAAAACAGCAACAACCATAAAGGACTGCAGGATGCCAGTTCTTACTGTAGCCAGGAAGCTTCTTGTTTATCCTTCATTTTCTTATTGCTCTTACATTTTAAAAGCTATTGTGTTTCAGTAAAATAGCCATAAGTATTTTTATCAGTCTGGTTTCGGTATTTCCACAAGATAGTACAAATTCATCTGTTAACTGTTAATTAAATTTTAAAGTAAAAATTCTAGAAAAGAGCTAGAAAGGAGAGAGTCACTTATTTATATATTATAGTTCAAATAATCTCATTGTAGTCTCATTTAATATAAATGAACAGTTCATCAAGTATCAGTGTATTTTTTGGCAAAACACCAAAATTCCCTCTTTCTGATACATTCCTTAAGACAAGTAAACTTTATTAGATATTTTTAAAAAGTTTTAAATTTTTGATTTGAAATTACTTGAACATTAATAAATGCAATACTTATAGTATATTGACCTTCATATTTTGGCTTGCCTAATTAATAGTTGTGTATTTCATATATAATCATATATAGTATTAATTCATATGTAGTGTTAGTGTGATAGGTAATTGTGATGTCAATCTTCAACACAAAATGCCTAGCAGATTGGGTTAGCACAGTTCTGGGTGTGTCTTGATGATTGGCTTAGTGAAGTGGGAAGACCTACCCTGGGTGTGGGTAGCACCAACCAATAGGCTTGTTGCCTGTAGGGAATTAAAAAGGGAAGCAGGAAGTCTTCCTTCTGCCTCTTTGTGGGAGCTCCAGTTTTTGCCATTACCTTTGGATGTCTGTTTCCAGGCTTGCTGGGCAGGCTTTCAGCCTTCCCATGCAGACCCTTCAACTTCCCATTATGAACTCCCTATAGCTTCCCACAGTGGGCTCATAGGAAACTCTACAGTGAGTGCCAGGGTTTTGACTTTTAACTGGATCCTTTGGATCACCAGTGTGCAGATGGTTCTTTCTCACTCTTCCACACATGACTCTGCAGGCAGCCATTGTAAAACTACTTTGAAAATCCTTTGTGTATCATTCATGTATTAAATTTGTTCTAGTAATAAATCCTAATAGACACAGTCAGCTTTCTGTCACTGTAACAAATGCCTAAGATAAATCAGCATAGAAACAGAAAAGGTTTGCCTTGGCTCACAGTTTTGGTGATTTCAGTTTACCATTGATTGGACCCATTGCTTTGAGCCTGTGCCAAGGCAGTACATCATGATGGGAGCTATGATGGAGCAAAATGACTCATGTCCTGTCTGGGAAGTGAAAGAAAGGAAGAGGAAGGGGATTAAATTCACACTGTCCTCCTCAATGGCATGCCCCTCATGACCTGAAATTCTACTCATCCTTAATAGCATTATATTAGGGACTAAAATGTTACTTTGGGGACATATGGGGACACTTATGATCCAAATATGCATATCTGTATTTGCATCTATCTCTATGTCTCCCCCCACACACAAACATATATGTGTGTATTACAGCTATGTAAATGAACAAAATCTATATAAGTGTATGTATAATTATATAAAGGGATTTATTACATAGTTTACAGGATCAAAAATGGAAGTGTCACAGTGACTGTCTGTGTAGTGAGAGGTGAAGGAATCCAGAATGGCCATCTGTGTGTTGGAGGGCCAGAGGATTAAGTAGCAGTCAAAGTTGAACACCCAAAAGCTCACTGTAGAATCACTAATGTGAGTTTTAACAGAAGATCAAAGAGACTGCATTGGAAGGCTGAAGGATCTCTTCTGGAAGGTAGAAAATACAGGAGACTAATTGTCCAAAGGCAGTGGAAAAGACTGGGATCTTCTAAAATGGTATCTTCTTTCCATTTTTATTCTATCCAGGTTATTAAGACTATTGGTTGGTACCACCCACATCTTGGGTGGTCTTCCTCCCTCACTTTGCTGGCCTCCATGTCTGTCATCTATAGACACACCTGATCTGCTAGGTGGCTCTTATTCCAGTAGACATATCACAGTATAAAGATGCCAGGTCTTTATCCAGAATCCTCTGGGAAGGTTTGTAAGTTTCATGTTTCACTCTGAGTTCATGATGTAGTTTTAACACAGTGAAGATAGTTTGGAGATAGAATTTCATATTCTTGGACTTTTAGTTTTTTTTTTTAAGCCACAAATCATTTATTTTGTAGTTTTGATCAAAACTTGCTTCTTATGGATTCGTTTTTAGACTGTACAGCCATCTCTCAAGGTTTCTAAGCTCTGAGAGAATACATATAAAAGTAAAACAAAATCACTTTTTTTTTAAGACCTTCAACTCAATTGGATGAGAAACATCCACATTGTGGAGGGCAGTATGTTTTACTCCAAGTTTATTAATTTAAATATTAATAAAATGTAAAAATAAATATTCACAGCAGCACACAAATTAGTGTTTGCTCGAACTACTGAGTACGATGGTTTTGCTTGGTTGCCAGATAAAGGTAATCATCTCAAGTTGTGTTGTGAGTGACAAATGAAATAGCAGGTGTGCTCTCCCGGGGTTAATACTCTACAGCTGGGTATGAAGGAGGCCATGTTAGATTAAGTATGCAAGGAAAATCTTTGTGAAGTCTCATTTAAACCGAACACGTGGAAAGAGCTGATTTTTCCAAGGACAGTGAATACCATGTTTCATGTGTCAAAAGAACAGAAGGAAAATCAGTGTGTGAGGAGCTGGATGATGCAGACAATGTGAGAAGATTGTCTAGAGTGAGATTATAGATGGGAAAATTTTCAGATCAGATAATCCGTGAACAAGTCTGTATTTCGTTGTATTTTGAGAACTCATGGGAAGTTTGCAGCTGTACGATAGGAAACAAACAAACAAAAATAATCCCAAACAAAACAACAGTTGACTTTTCTCACAACGCAAAACACATTTGTGACCAAATGTGTAAGGGTTTCTAGCTAAGATATTCCCCTCAGGCACCAAAGGCATGCCCTTCAACTTGACTCAATTTTGCACAAACCAGAATTGGTAGAGGCACCCTGGGGTTAAGGGCTGGGGCCCACAAGACTGCCATCCACTGCAAATGCCAATCTTAAGTGGTAGGCACAACCTTGATATGATTTGACAAAAAACTGGCCATTCTCAATCCACTTCTTCAGTTCAGTCATTTGCAAGAGTAGCTCATAGATCTCAGAGACTGCTTACTTTTATCCATTTATTTCAAAAGATATAAGTCCCAGACGGATAAGATATGTAAAGCAAGATGAAGGAAGGAAAATAACTGAGAATTGTTAATTTATAAAAAAGAGATTTATTTCCTCCCAGTTCTGGATGCTGAGAAGCCCATGTTTAGGATGTTGATATTCAGTGAGGTCCTTGCTTTGTTATCACATAGCAGTTGCCACCACAGGGCAGAGGGTCAAAGAGAGAGAAAGAGACCAAACTTGCCCTTTCGTTATGGCAGCAACCCTAACCAAGAGGACAGATCCCTCAGGTCAATCACCTCTTAAAGGTCCTACCTCTTAACACTGTTACAATGGCATTGAAATTTCAGCATGAGTTTGGAGAAGCCAAACATTCCCACAATAGCAACCTTTATGTACAGGGGTTAAAAAAAAATACCTATGCAGTCAAAAGTTAACCAGAGAGGACTAGGCTCATACTGCAGGAAAAAGAAAAAGACTGAAATCTGTCAATACACCTGGAAAGACTTGTTATACTCCATTGTCTTTTATTTAGGTCACATTCTCCAAAGAGAATCATTTATAAACTATTGTTTGTTCTGTAGGCCAAAAAAACTTTGTTCAGGCCATTGTGATTTCTCCAAGTCCATTGAATTTCCCTAAAAATTATTTACTGTTCCTTTAAAAATTAACTAAATCCCAATGTGTCCTTCTTTATAGTAAAGGGCTATAGAAGTTTCCAGTTTACATTGGGCTCCTGGTTAGTTACACTATGGGATGGGATTGCCTCTGTGCGCAGAGGAAATTCATGTGTCTTTTCTCCAGTTAAAGCTGTCTTTGTCAACTTAGTCCAATGAAAATTCAAAGGGCAGCAGAGAGATGTCTCCTTGCTCCTACATAAATCAAATTATGGAATTTATAACACAAATAAAATAAATGTAATTTGAATAAAAAACCAGTAAATGTTTGTCACTTATTATAATAGAAAAGATCATCATATTTGATAATTCACAGTATTATCCAAGGTACAAAGAAAAATGTATTTCAGTAACCCAGTAGGAAATAAAATTATTCCTGTGGGAAAGGGAACAATGTATTTCAGTATTTCAAATGCACATGGTCTTCAAATAACCTATAGCACATGAAGAATTCAGCTTCAAATGTAATAACGCAGCAAAATGTATACATTAGACATAGTTTGTATTAGTGTATGATAGAAATAACACCAGATGATTACATTATACTTTTTAAATGGAATATACTTTTGATTTTTAAGAAGAGCAAATTGGCCTTATAGGTAGTGATATGGAGATAGCTCTTAAGGAGTGAATCTAGACTCTATGTGTAGGAGGAATAATTGATGCATTGTATTTCTATGTGCTTTCTGATTTTTTCACATGCTTTCAGTTATTTTGTAAAATTAATTTTTCCCTTTTTGTTAGTATATGCGTGTCATACATGATAAATATATTTGTCATGGGGAGTTGGTACATATACTGACTGCATCATGATCCTTTTTACTACCCCCTGCCTTCCTATCATCTCCCCCTTCCATAGATTCCCTAGTAAAACAATTCATATAATGTTATAGAAAATTACAATTTATTTATATGAAGTACAGAAAAAAATGTTTTGCTTAGGAGCAATACATTGCACTGTCCATGTGTTTCAAATACAATCAAAATCAAATTGTCAAAGTAAACCAAACAGTAATCTGTTAAATATCTTCTCAATGTCAGGGTCATAATTATTTGATAAATAAATGGCACAAAACAAAAGACATGGTTGCTGTATTGAGAGCCAGATTAGTGATTTGGTTTTGTAATTAAAAGAAGGAGATTCACTAGTACTCAATGATCACTGTTCATCAGACCTCTGTGATTAGAACCAAAACCAATCTCACATTTCACATTTTAGATAAAGGAATGGCTAGGGATAAGGAGAAAGGTTTGTCACTGGTGGTGACAGGTTTTCTCGTCTATTTACTGTATTTTATTATAGTTCCTAGAGTTATAGATTGGAACACATAGGTCTATTAGTTTATGATTTGTTATATTTTAGAGTGAAATATATCATAATCTTCGAAATTCATTAATAGTGGAGTATAAAAAATGAGAGTAACATAATTAAAGAAAGGGGTTAATCCCAGATATTGAATAGACATGTTATAGCCTTTAGAAATCAGATAGACATCATTACTTTATGTACGAGTTTCTTTATACAAAACCACGTGTTCAGGAATGCAGTTATTCAGAATATAGTTGATTATATATTTGTCTTTTTTATTTCCATCTAAGCACTTTTCCTTTAATGTTTTGTTATCTTAAGTAACTAGTAGAAGGTATTTTTATGTCATCTAATTCATTAGTGAAAAAGGAAGATGTTTAAAGGAAATACCAATCATTTACATAAGCACCTCTAGGAGAAATGCAAGGTGATGCTGCCTGAAAGAGACAAAGGAAAAATCTACAAGAACATGCAATCTTTAAATACATTTCCTTTTATTCTCAAAATTTTAATTGTAGTGGTCCTCAAAATGCATTTCCCCATATCCTCACATCCCATCCCAAACTGTTACGGAATCAGAAACCTTTGGGACTCTTTTACAAACCCTCTAGAGAGGGGGTCTGATGGACATGTAGGTATGAGGAATATTCTCTCAAGGTGCCACAGTTACTTTTTTGAGTAATTACCCTTTTTCCTTAAAATTATAGACTTTTTAAATAATAGGAGAGTACATTTTAATTATGAGAAGTTCAGATTTCATGAGCTGAGAGATCTTACTTTAGAAATGATATGTGATTCTTGTTTAGATGAAGATTTCAGAACTGTTTTGATCTCTAATAGGATTCATTTTGATATACAGAGTAGCTTCTACATAATGAATTTTGCATTTCAAATGGATGAAACCTTTATCACAGACAGAATTTTAAGTGTTGCATATTTCTAGAAGAAAACCATTGATCATACCCTCTTTAGATTTTTAGCATCACCAATGGAAATTAATTATTTAAGCCACATTGGAATCTGTAACAGCACTCAAGAGGTAAAGTATTTTAAAAACACCATTTTTTGTACACATGCTCAAAATACAGTAGATGGATTTTTATATCATAATATTGTGGAATTTTTAAATGCTGATCATAATAGATGGCTGAGTAACTGAAAGTAAATGTAAGGTGAAGATCAATCCTGCTTATACATACTATAGCAGGTCTTGAAAAAAAATTGAACTGAAAGAAAATTCCATGGTTTATTTATGATAGTATTTCATTTGAAAGAAATAAGTTAGGATAGAAATAAAGATAGTCTCTTAGGAAAGTTGAATATTTAATTTTCAATGGAAGTATTTCAGATAAAGATTTCTATTTTGAACACAAATGTTTTCAATATTATTGGTTCTACAATTTGAAAATACTTTTTGGCCAAAAGTTTCTTGTCTAGTCCAGACTAGCAAATACAGCTATTTGTTGAATTTAAAAGCTTTAACACTGGGCAGCTAATTAGAAATTTATTCATGCAGACATGCAAGTCAGCTTTTCTTTGGGACTCTATCCAAGTCAACACAGAAAGCAAGATGCAGATTTGAACCATGAGCACTTATATTGACTTAATTTATCATGCTTTCTCATGAGTATCTTTTGGGGACTATTCACCCACCAGCTTTACTTTTTATTATTATTATTTACTTATCTTTAAAAAATTTTAGTGCTATTCCTGGCAGAACACGTTGTTTTGGGATTCCTAATGAGCAGTTTCCTGTTCATTTTACTTGCAAATACATTGCTTTCCTCTCTAGAAATTTCCTTACAGCCCAGATGACAAAGTATGAGAGCTCCATGAAGATTTCACCAAGTACACAAATGTTTAGTTTTAATTCAAAAGAAACTGAAGAGCAATTTATGGATAAAACAGAAGAGAGCACAAACCACACCTGCACAGGAGGTTCTTATTAAAAGCACACATGTGTCAAGTCTTTCTCTTCTCCACATCTTCAAAACAGATGACTTTTAACTGCATACAAACAAGTACAAATTCTGTGACATTTTGCAGAATGTAAATTACTTCAGAATAAATGTCCTATTGGAGAACTTGCTGTGGGGTATTAGTTTTCTTTGGTTTGATTATTAACCAGCCTTTATTGGGTGGTTCCTATGGTGGAGGCTCTAGAATAAGGCGTAAATGGTGCACAGCTACGACCATTGGCCGTGAGGAACTGAGCACGTGTGACGAGTGGAGCATGGTATGTTGGAGAGGTGTATATTGAAGAGGGTTCTGAAAGTCAGAGTCAGCGAGAAACTACAAGAACACTATTAGTTCCTCCCTCCCTGCTTCCCCATTGACCTGCAGTGGCAAATCCATCCTCCTGGAAGTGTGGTGTGACTACTGCTCAGCCTCTACCTTCTTCCCAGGATGGCCATCTGGCCCGGAATCCATGGACTGCCTCTCAGACTCCTCCTTAAACCCAGCTGTCAAGTAATGACTGAGGTTCACAACAGCAGCCCCTGACCCCACCCTGCACCTCCAGGTGGAGTCAGATCCACATTACACTTTGTGTTTAAGGGCATTTTGGTGAAATCAGAGAACTTTGGGTTCCAGCCAAGACCCCCTTTCTTTGTACAGCTTTTACTTTGCGCTCTATCTTGCTTCTGTCACTGTGGGACTTGAGCTGTCACCTGAGAAACTGAGAATATTTCCCCCAGTAAATCTCTCTAACAGTCATATACTTCTAGGGAATGTGATTTAACAGAATGACTTTCACAGAGACCTGCAGGGTAAGTAGGAACCAGCTAGAAGAAAAAGGGGTAGGGGGAGAGAGAACATTCCACATGAAATAAGCAGCTATAACGGGAAATACCAGCAATAGGGAAAAAAGAGTTCTCATTAAGAACAGAGCCATATGAGTACAGGGCAAGGTTTAAGGGCTTGGTAAAAGATGGGAACAAAGGAGCCATATGTGAGAGAGATGAAACTGTAGGAGACAAAAAGCTTCATAAACCAAGCTGTATCTCTATTTACCTAATAACAAAAAGCTATAAAACATCCAAATTATCACTCGTATTTTAGTCTGTATAACAATATGTGACATTTGAAATTATTGAAGTATTTGAGGTGTTTCACAATGGCATTCTAAAAGTAATTCCTTAGGATATGCTGCAGGAAAGGGCTACTCTCATGGACTTACTCCCAACCTTCCCTGTGTTCAGTTGATCTCAGCGTTCAGTATTAAGATACAAGAACCCTACAGTGCACAGTGTTGCCAAGCTAATGATCTTCTCATACTGTCTTAAAATGTAATATGAAGAACCCTATAAGTGTTTAAAACATAATTTTAAGTCATATACAAAAACATGTATTTAGTATAATGTTTTCCATGTGTATTACTGTAATAAAAGTTTTAAGCATACTTACGCTGGTATGTTCTGTAACCTGGAAGTAACCTATGAAAATGACTCTAAAAGAGCTGCAGATTTTATTACTATACTAATTTCTAAGCACAGGTGTAGTAGCTCCAGTGAAACAAAATTTGAAATCTATATAAATTACAGAGCAAATTATGCCTTAACATCTGGTAGCCGAATATGGTACTAAATTAAGGATTTTTTTTTCTTAGATTCAATACTTCTCTATCATGTGGATTATGACTAATGTTTCTTCTCTCTCATTCGGGTTATAATTTCTGTCTGTCTAGATTGCAAATTGCCAAAAGATGTGACTTTCCATGAGTACATGGAGCTGAACATGAAACAGAGGCACAGAGCACAGAGTAGGAGTTTAACTTGCAGTTGTGTCCCTGCTTTCTTCTTGGGCTGGTGTCTCCTTTCTG
The DNA here is from genome assembly GCA_004363535.1 of Dasyprocta punctata. Lineage (NCBI taxonomy): Eukaryota > Metazoa > Chordata > Mammalia > Rodentia > Dasyproctidae > Dasyprocta > Dasyprocta punctata. Next base: position 30,331 of record RJWM01023285.1, read on the forward strand.
CTACTCCTGTTGCATATAGGTCCCCATTTCTTACTTGCTCTGGATTTTAAAAATAGAATTCCACTACATCTACAAGCATCTCCCTTGAAAATTATTTCCACACACAAGCAATTGCTTTTTAAAATATCAATAGTGCAATCCAGTGCTTATAAATCCCTTCATAGTGCAAACTTCTTCTGTTCCTCTAGACCTTCCTCTTCCTACTCCCTCCCACACATCTCCAGTCCAGTAACATCAAATGTCCTTTCTTAGTACTGTAGGTTGGAATGAGCATTTCAGTCTTGTGAAGGCATTTTTTTTCTGAATGTTTAAAAAACAAAGACTGAATATCACATTTCTGTAAGGCTTACCCAACAGGCCATTTCCTTCTCTGGGAGCCCTTACACTGGGTCTATGCCCCTGGGATAACATTCTTCATACTTCAATCACTAGCTCAGATGGCCATCTCTTTTTCCAGATTATTTCATGATTAAAAGTCTCAGACCTCATCTAAGTGAGATTCATATATGTTTGTCAAAATTATACTGGGACCGTGGGTGCCTAGAATCCTACTTGGAGGAGGTATCATCTAGATACAAGATGTAGCAGGTGCAATTAGCTGAAAATTATGATAATGTGGCTTTGTTTGTTTACTCAACCTTGTTAAGTCTAAGGAAACAGTCTACATCAATATTAAGGTTATATCTATTTAATTAGAGAACACTACTGCTTACTCAAAGCCTAGCCATAGCTGAAAACCTTGTGCTATCTCCTTAGAACAACCCTACTGAGGGGCTACTATTATGGTCTCTATTTTCAGAAAAAGAAAGTAAGGTTGGAGATATGAGTAATTAACTCAATATTCTATCAGCAGCAGAGCTAAAACTGGAAATCTGATGCCATAGCTCCTGTTATTTCCATTATTGCACTGTTGCGCTGGTTGCTAATAAATTATATGTCAGTGGTGAGCTACTAAATGAATGGATATGGAAATGAGTACATTTTTTCACTCCAAAACTTAACAGATACTTTCAGGGTAAATGTGAATATTTTTCAAATATTGGTGGTATGGCTCACATAAGTAATAAGACAGTGATGAGGTCAAGTTTACTGTTCGAACACCAACCCAGTGCCAAATATCATGCAACCATCAGAAAATAATTAACTCTCCATAGTCTTCAAAAGGTCTTGCCAACATATGCCTACTTTTTCATTATACTGTGTAACTGCCCAATAAAATTGCTTTTAAAAAATTTCCTGCTAACCTTTGACCTTGAGGACTGTGTAAAATTTATTATCATCTGAACAATCAAATCCTTTCCTTTCTTATTTTTAATATTTTCTTTTTTTTACTAGACATTATTATTGAATCAAGACATTTCTACTAATTTTCATCTTCATTGGAGAGGTACATTCTCTATTCTGATTTAGCATTCTGTAGGTTATTGTCTACAACACAAAATTGCTATTTTCCCTTATGTCATTTATTGATTTTTCTTTTCTTTCTTTCTGTCTTTTTTTTTTTTTTTTTTTTTTTTTTTTTTTTTTTTTTTTTTTTTTTTTTTTTTTTTTTTTTTTTTTTTTTTTTTTTTTTTTTTTTTTTTTTTTTTTTTTTTTTTTTTTTTTTTTTTTTTTTTTTTTTTTTTTTTTTTTTTTTTTTTTTTTTTTTTTTTTTTTTTTTTTT
>RJWM01023286.1:0-32029 GCA_004363535.1 Dasyprocta punctata
AAAAAAAAAAAAACAATAAAAGCTACTTATTCACAAATATATACTTAGACAGTTATAAAAATCAAATTAAAAATAATAAAACTTCCACAGAGACTCTGCATCACTTTCATTTTTCAGCAAATCTTCCCCACAACAAAATAGAAAACTTAATGTCTCATAAAAAATAAAACAGTGAGGCTATTTGAAATGATTAAGAAACAAGATATTTGAAAGAGTTGAACCATTTCCTGTAAGCCCATAAACTTAAACACTAAACGTTTTTTTCTTTTTTGGTGGCACTGGGGATTGAACTCACAATCTCATGCCTGCCAGGCAGACACTTAAGCCACTGAGCCAAACTCCCAGCCCTGATTTTTTGAGGCAGGGTTGCACAATGTAGTGTTCACGTTGTAGCCCAAGCCAGTCTTAAACTCACAACGCTCCTCCTACCTCAGCCTCCCGAGTGCTGGGATTAAAGGCGTGCACCACCACACCTGGCTGCTAAATACTAAATTTTTAAATTCTTTCTTTTTAACTGAGAAGAATCATCTCTCTGGGGCATGGCAGGTTTCTGCTTGGTATAGAAGTTATAGCACCTTGATTTTAGTTTTCAACACGAAAAGGTCGTTTTAGAATGGTAAAATGTTAAGACTCCTTCCAGAAAGGAATTGTAAGCTCTTTTTGTTACATTTTCTGCTATGCAGATATCAATTCAAAAGGCTGCCTACTTCTAAAGAACTCAGTTTCCCAGACCACCCTGTCTGAGAGTTTCTGTCACATAACAGACACTGTGAATATTTGTCAACTACACAAACAAATATCACACTCCAGAAAATGCTTGTGATTTGGAGAAGGAATATTGATTCTTGGAAGGAAAGTTTGCCTGCTATTCTTATCATTAAAAAGAGCTCCAAAGATCCTTTTCTAGCCAGTTGTTGATACCTTATGCTGGAGGTTGGCCTCTTTCTGAAAGCAGTCTGGTCATTTGACCTCACTTTCTAGCTCCATCCCCAAGGTGAAATTATTCTCCAAGATAAAAGCCAGCACACAGGTTAAAAAATCACAGCACCAAAACCCACTGCAGATGCTGAAGAATACAAGTAGGAATGGCCTGCAGGGTAAAGCAAGGGAAAGAAAACTGAATTCAGCTCAACAAGCGCTGAGTATCGTCTATGTGCCAGGCATGATACTAAGTACTAGGAAAACAAGAATGTGTGAGTCTCAGAACCAAAGGAGTTTACAATTTAGTGACAGGCAAATCTCACACCCAGATTTAATGTCATATGTTTTATGATGGAGACACAGCTGGGAGTAATGAGGACTGGCTGGAGGTTCAGAAAAGTTCATGGGGTAATGTGGAACCACATAAAAATGCATGCAAATATTGAAGCCAAAGGCAATGTCCTGGAGGGTAAAACAATTCAACATTTTAAATTAATTAATTAATTTTTTAAGAGATGATAATATCACTTTGTTGCCCATACTGGCCTTGAGTTCCTGGGCTCCAGTGGTCGTCTTTCTTCAACCTCCCAGTAGCTGAGACTACAGAGATCTACCATGCCTGGCTTTGATGTTTTCAGATTATATGAAAATACTTATTCGACTAAAGACTAATACAAAAGCAGTTCCTGCTATGGAGATATATATATATATATATATATATATATATATATATATATATATATATATATCAGCACAAATCTATTATCTGCTATCTACATCTACAGCCATTTCTGTTGTATGAGGAAAGAATAAGTCAATCTCATATAGAGTTTCTTGTATCTGTACCTCATTCTCCAGGGAGTTGAATCCACTATGTTTAAAACTATCTTATCAACCTGAGCTACTTGTAGAGACCCTGTCTCAAATAAATAAATAAATAAATAAATAAATAAATAAATAAATAGGGCTGGGGGGACAGAGCATCCCTGGGTTGCTTCCCTAACCCTGCAGAATAAAACAGCAAAACAGTCTCACAGGGGCTCCAGACACAAGGAATTTCAAATCGTTCATTCATTTGTTCCTCCAGCTTCTGAAAATACCCTACGTCTGAAATTTTAGTTCCCTGAGCCACAACAACAACAAAAACAGGTTTCATAGAAGAAAGAGACATAAAATGTGCTCAAACTAGCCGATCTGAAGAGAAGAAATGGTCAACGCGGAGTCTCCGGGAAATATAAATGCTGGTCAGGAGCCCCTCCCTCGAGGCGGTTGCCACAGCGATCAGGCTGAGCCAGCCCCCGAGCTGCCCGCGGGGAAGGAGACCCCAGAGCGGGGCCAGATCTCCAGCGCCTGAGAGCTGGCTCAGCTTTCTCTCTCTCCTCTCTCTCCCTTCTTCTGTTTTTGAAGAAGGAAACCTGGAAGGTTAGGGCCTTGACAGACTGAAAAGGAATCCTAGAGAGGGGCGTCTGCTGGGGGGTAGGGTAAGTCGTGGAGTGAAAGTTGAAGGTAGAGGAACGGGCAGCGACAGAGGGGTTTTTCAGTACTGAAACCACGGCCCAGAGGGGCCCAGCTTCAGAGCCCAAGGCGCTCACATTGCTTGAGGCCATTTAGAGCCCCGGCTGCTCCTGGCTACAGGGCTGTTTGAATCCTGGAGTCGTGGAGAGAATACAACGCCACGGGTGTCAGACGCCGAAGGGAGAAGGAGCCGGCCACAGCCTAACAAGGCCGGAGCTTCTGAGGCTGCAGGGGGTGTTTGAACCCTAGGGTGAGAACCGTACCGGGTTCCAGCTCTGAAGTGCAAGGGAAAGTGGGTAAGCTGGGGACGGAGACATGGCTCGGTCTTCTGAGGTTTCCTTCAAAAGCGGAGCCTGCGTGGTGAGCTGTTTTCCTAGACCTCTGCATTCAAATTCAACAAGCAAGCACCGCACCCCTCAGATTGCACGGGACTGTCTTATGTGCTCCTGGGGCGCACTCGCTCCTGCTCCTCTGTTGGTGCTCCAAATCGAATATTCTTCCTTGCAAAGTTATAATGACAATGTATATGTCCATTATCGAGTTATATTTCGCCAATAAAACTTTTAATTTGCTTAAGGAGGCAGCTTCCATTGCGGAGTCCTCCAGAGACCCATTCACTAGAAGAGAAACAGGCTGCTGTGGGGTGAGCGGCCTCCAATGCCAGCAAGCCGTCTGCGATAAAGCAGCAAACTGCAAGTCCTTACCCACGCAAGAAGCGAGGAGGGCGGGGTGGGGGCGTTAGACACCTGCTGGATTGTTCTCATGCAAGAAAATAAACTTGAAAGTGGAAAGGAACTTAGAATCATCCAGTTTAAATCACTTATTTTATAGAAGGGATTTTAAGAATCTGAGAGATTAAGCAATCGCTCTAAATTACAGAGATGCAGCCCTCTGAGAACAAACACTCACATCACGTATTTAGCGTTATTGTCGCTGATTTCTGCCATTTGAAAGTATAGACCTTTACTAACCACCAGCAAGCACATTTTCACGGTAACGAAGAAACAGGAACTCTGCTCACAACCTAGGCTGCATCCTTCACCATCCCCCGGGTCTCCTGCGTGCTGACGGGCGGGGCAGTCTCTTCCACAGTCCTTTTCCCTTAGTGTTGGCTTGCATGTCATGTTGGTCTGCTTTCCGTACTATAACAAACACCTAAGATAACCAGTTTATGAAGAAAAAGGGTTTATACTGACTCAGAGTTTTGGAGGCTCTATGTTCAGAGCTTTTGGATTTCTGTTAAAGCAACACATTATAGGAGGAGTGGGTGACAGAGCAAAAGTCATTATTCCATGGCCATAAAGTGAAAAAGAGGATGAGCTGAGGTCCTACTGTAGCCAGCAAGGGAACATCCCCAATAATCTAAAGACCTCCGACCAGCTCCCCCAAATGTCCTCCATTTCTCAGTAAGCAACATAGCCTAAGGAACAAGACCTTAATGTGGACTTTTTGGGAGGCACTTGTCTAAACCATAGCAGATTCTGGATTTTCTCCTGGTAAAGTGTCATAAATGGATATTGGCCAAAGAACACTTCCTCATTGTAGTGGACTGAATAGTGACACCTCTCAAAAAAAAAAAAAAAAATGTGTTCATGTCCTAAGCCCAGAACCTGAGCATCTGACTGTAGTTGAAATAAGAATCTCTGCAAATGTCACTAAATTAAGGATCTTGAGATGAGGACACCATCGTGGCTTATTTGAATGAGCCCTACATCTCATAACAAGTGCCTTTTTAAAAGACACACAAAAAAGAAGATAGAAATGGAGAATACAATATGTAGACAGAAACAGAGATTGGAGTTCTGCAACCATCAACTGAAGAATGCCAAGAGCCACTAGAAGAGGAAGAGAAAAGGAATGGGTTCTTCCAAAACTTTTAAAGGAAATGGCCCATCAACACCTTGATTTCCAACTCCCAGGGACAGAGACTAGTACAGGGACTTCTTCTCTATGAGAGAAGAAATTTTAGTTGTTCCAAAACACCGGTTTATACGAGTTTACTATAGCAGCTACAGGAAACTAATACAGCTACATATCCTGACCCTTCTACTGCAGCTGTTTTTCCTTCTCTAAAATATTTGTATATCTGGCCACTTCAACATTGATGTGAGACTCAGACACCATGAAAATCAGTAGTAATATTTTTATTGTATATTAAAATTTATTTTATCTGTTTCTAAAACAAATACATTAAGATGAGCTGAGATGCCTCAGCTTTTTAACAAACAGAAAACTAAAACAAAAGTTCCTTGAATAAATTTGAAGCTTCCGCCCATCTTACCAATTTCTTTTCTCATTCATTGTCCTGAAAAATTCAACTCAAGAATATACTGTGTAAGATGAGGCACAAACTTAGCCCACTGTAGCTGCTTGCTGTATAAAGCAACTGCTAAGTCCTTCATTATTTTCTACTTCAGTTACAGGCATAGCCTATCTTGCTGTCTCCACTTCTCAAAATTCTAATACAGTGCTTCTTCTCCGATTTCCTAAAGTGCTTTTGTCCATGACACTGTAAGAAATGCATCATGTGGCAGTGTGTATATAAATAGTACCATGCATGCTGATTCCTCTTTCTCTGTGTCTCTTTCTCTGCCTGTCTCTCTCCTCCTCTCTCTCTCTCTTTCTGTGTCTCATTCCCTCCCTCCCACTTAAAATGTAAGCCGTAACCTGTACTGCTATAATCTACACTCTGAATCTATAAAACTGTGCCCCATAATGGTACCAGGGTCACCTTTCTAAAATATGGATTTCATCATTTCATTGTGTTAATTAAAATTTCCTGATGATCCCCATCAACTTCCTTCATTCCAACAACTCTTTTGTACTGAGAACTTACAAAGGTGACCCTGGGAAGACTAAGGATTAAAATGATGGAAATACATAGCCCATGACTGGACAGAGTGCAATATCTGTATAGGCATATAAACTTCAAATGTGTATAAATCCTCAAGTCTCTCAAGCAGTGTCTCCTTTATTACCCTTTTAAGAAGCTGCCCTCTCCTTCTCATCCACTCAGGTATTTACTCACTTACCTTTCAAGATGTAAATTATCCCAAGTTTTCCTCTTTTCTCCTCCCATCCTTCTTTCATCCATACATCCAGCATCACCAAATTCTTAAACTCTCTCATTGTGGTTCTAGTTACTCTGTGCTAGAAACATCAGAAGTGCTTGTAGAGCTTGCCGTCTAATTCAGAAATCCTTTCCAGACATTGGCTGTCCCTTCCTATAGCCTAGAAAGAATCTCTCTAATGACTGTTCCCTTGTCACCCATGTGACAGTGGATGGTGCACATTCCTGACTGAGATCTCTGTTACTTTTTCTCTATCAGTTACTGATAGAGGTGTGCTGACATCTCCAACTACAACAGTGGATTTGTCTATTTCTCTTTTTCAATTCTATAACTTTCTTGCTTAGAATTCTTATACCAGTGCTGTTCGTGACCTGCGATGAGACTTAAGAAAGAAATGGTAGAAAGAAAGATGGAGAGAAAAGAGAAGAATTTTCTCTAAATAGGGGCATAAGGCCAGCTGCTGGTATAATATTAAAAAATTGTAAAGAAGATTACAGGGACAGCGGGGAGAGATTAAAAAAAGAAAACAAGGCATCAGCGGAGGGGGAAGCAAACATTCCAACCTTTTCAAACCTAGAGTAGAGGTAAATCCAGAGAGAATTTCAATTTATATGAGGCAATAGACCATTCAAATCCCTAACCCACAATCCAAAGCCTTAACCAGGCACCATGAAATGTGCTTTCTTTTTTCTGGAAGTCATGCTTATAAATTCACCCCTTCTCAGTGTTTTTCCAGTGAAACAACTGATGCCTCCACCGCTGGAAACAAGGGCCTGAATCATGCTGGAACCAGGCTGAAAGTAATTTTTAGAGTTTTAAAGTGCATAACAACATCTTCAGTTCCCCACACCATGCTCTGATTCCAGGAAGCGCCACGTTAGCACTTCAGCAAAGAAGAGATCCACACACCACTTACATCCTTCTGGTGTCATAAAGGATGCTTAATGCCCTGTAATACAGACTCTTGTTTCACAGAAAAAGTTCCCATTTGTTTCCACTGGAAAACCGCAAATGGGTAGCCACACAGTTGGGGGGAATCGCTTCAGAGCAGAGAAACCCCTTTATGGAGACCTAATATGAGGGACTAATTCAAGTGGTCATTTGATGATAAGGAAAAGAAATCTCCACGTTATGCCAACAAATGTATTAGTGAATGGAAGGCAGGAGAGCTCGTGACAAAGTCACTATAAAGCACCTCAATATTCCTTCATGCAGTGTTACTTCTCTTTTAATAAATTAGTAAGTCACCATCAATTTTGTGCCTTTTAGCTGTGATTTCCATTTCCATGAAAGACCAGATCATCTTTCATGTTAAAAAGAAAAGAAAAGAAATACATGTCAGTAGACTCCCCATTCCATGGGTCAACGGGATGAACTTCTCAATGTTAAATTCCTCTTATTCTGTGAAGATGGACTCTCTAGTGTCTTTACAAATGCTTGGGAGAAAAGCCCTGTCAAATTCAAGCTCAGGCAGAGGTGCCTAACAATGTTCATCTTGACAAAGTACAAACCACTTCATAGTTATCAGAGCAAGAAGACAACCCCTTTTAGAAAAATTATGTAATGGATTTTGCCTGCCCAAGGAAACGAAAAAAAAAAAATCCATTTGTGTTAAGTATGTGGATAGTCCTTGTCAGGTGAAATGATGATGGAGGTAACGTTCCATTTTCGACTTGAAACGTCTTTTGTTCCACCTTGGTCACTGTAACCTTCCTGCGGTCAGACGTTTGCTTGAATTGGCTCTCATCGGTTAATATTCTTCTAAACTTCAAGCCAGATTACTTATTTCTGAATTTAACAATCACTCCTCTTCCCCCTAAAATAGGACTTTGTGTACCTACTTGTTTTGTGTAGCAGTAAAACAGAAAAAAGTCACCAGAAGACAGCAGGTCCTTTTCCTCTGAAGGGGAAATGAATAAATAAATAACAGAAGAAAGTTGGCATAGAAAGCTCACTCCTTGCCTTGAGAAACAGTGAAAGAGACATGAAACCCGTATGCATGATCAAAATTGGGGGAAAAATTTGATCCAAAACATACAAGATTGCAAGTAAAGTGATAAAAGTCCTGCAAATTATACCACTGCTAGGGGTTTGAATATTCTAATAAATGAGAAGGTTGTATGAGAATTTTCAAGGAACTGCTTCCTGGAAGAAGCAAGAAACACAAAATATGGTTCAATTTAGGTTTGATTTTTAATGGGGAGGGCCATAATTTCATCTCTTTTCTATATTATCTTCCTTTATTTGCCAGAAGCACCTTGATTTAATTCATCTCAACATCCCACCATCTGCAATCAGAACTTTCAATCCTAAAAGAGAAATACAAAATGCCTTATTTTACATCTGCTCTGTCTTTTCTAATTCCTATTATGTTCATATCATTTCTTAACTATTTAATCTGACAATCTTATATTTGTGCTCATATTTTAGTCTCAATGTACTATTCATTACTTTCATCTCATAGAATTCATTCTTTTTCTTTTCTTCATCCAGGCTCCTTGGGTTTATTCATTCCCTACCACCTTGATCTCTGTAATTCACCCATGTTGGTCTTCTGACATTCTATCTCAAAACACTATTGAAACCCTATTTAAAACCTTGAATCTCAAATAATTTATTCCCCCACTCCATCAACTCCACTGATTACCAGCTCATCTCTGCCTCACATTTAAATGGTGACTCTCATTTTCCCCCAAGCACTTTATAAACCTTTAACTAACATTATCTATTTCTTCCACAAAATTACATGTATTTTCATCTCTTTGTGAAGCCTGCTTTCTAATTGGTTTCGTTTATTTAGCTTATCTCTCCAATTTTCTTCTTTTATAGTCATTTTTCATAACTCTCCTTATTGTGCCACTTTTAATCACGGAAATGCACCTTGGTTTAAATGGCCTGAAGCTAAATATTGAAAATGCGTATGTGAATAGTCTAAACTTGATTACCTAATGGTTTGGGTGAGGATAAAAGGAACATGAAGATAAATTGTCACCAGTCAGATTTAAATACATAACAGGCTTTAGCATTTACACTCCTATATCCAAGAACTGCTGCCCCTCAAAACCAATTTTTCTTAAGGTTAGAAAAAGGAAGTAACCTGAGATCTATTTTTCTCCTTTGTCCAAATGTAATGTTTCATGGTAGAAGCCCATCTCTTCAAATATGGGACAAACCATTTATAAATCAGAACCTGAGTTTTGAGCCAACACAGAGGAAATTTAAGAACCACTTAGCCCCACCAACTCCTCTTCATACTGTAGAGTTTTCAAATCATTCCCATGGTTACTTCTTGAATCTACTGATGCTCATGAAAAAAATGTGAATATAGCAATAAGGTCAAAAGCAAAAAATAAATTGGTGGTTCATGAAATTGCTAACATGATTTATTTATTATCATTTCTCAAAATCCTAAACAACTTCTTTCTACACTTGTGCAGATCTCAATCAGTGATTTGCAGCATGATTCTGTTCAAAAAATGGTACCATGATTAAGATTGAAGTCTTCTAAATTCAAAACCTGGTTTATAGCAAGGCAGGCAAAATGGAAGTACAACACCTATTTTTCTTCAGTTAAATGACTTCAGATCTTCTCCCCGCACTGCCTTTGGAGACAGAGACTCATCAGCAGAATACTTCATATCACAGAAAATGAATATTCCTATTTCTTGTGGTGGGTTGTTGATAAATCAGTGAGTAAGAGCTTTTTGGTTTTTAAACCGAAGATGTTCTGGTCTAGCTCCTGGACCTTCCTCTTCATGTTAGTTCCTATCCATGTTTATACCATTTTTCCGTGTAAGTCTGAGATGGCAACTCAATGCAATGCTCGATTACACGTATGTATTCTCTACCCTGGGCCTCACAAGGTTTTACCAGTGCCATATGTATAAAATAGCACGATTATTGGGAATTTTCATAAATGTATTAAAACCTGAATGCCTGTGTGTAAATTAGGACACCTAATCCAATGCAGTTTTAGAGCTGAAATTAAATTCTGGATATTTCCTGGAGAGTTATCATTCCTAAAAGAGGTTACCGATTTAAATGGCTGGGGAGATGAAATAAAGGAACAGAACAGGTGAAATAAAGGAACAGAACAGGGCAGAAGTCAAATATGAAAACAGAAGACACATGGAGACTTTGTCAGATAAAGGGTAGGGCCTCAACAATCACTGAGCCAAAGAAAATTCGTCTCTGAGTCACAGACAGCTGGAGGGAACAAGCCTACAGTTCTCATTATTCCCTGTGAAGAAATTGTCACTGAACTCCTCCCACAAACACAAAGGCCCATTTATACAAGGAAGTTTTGTCCCACCAGGTAGCTACATCTCCCTTATGCTTAGTCCCCTCTATCTATGACAAGCGCCTGAGGCACTTAGACCACTACCAACCTGGAGAAGCAAGGTGCTGTAACATCAACTTGGGTGGAAGAGAAAAACTGAGTGGTAAGTTACAAAGAGGAGCTCACTGAGCAGGTTCTTTTCTATGGGTTCCCAGACTGGAGAAGATTCATGGAAAGAAATCTTTTCCAGAGCAGCTACGTCTCCCAAGGAGAGGGTTACAAGATAAAGTAAAGGGAACACAGTTATATTTGAATTTCAGATAAACAACAATTTTTAGCACAGGTGTGTTCCAAATATTGCATGGACCATACTTACAGTGAGCTATTGTTTTTAATCTAAAATTCAAATATAAGTGGATAGGATGTATCTTAATCCTATCCTTCCCAAATCCTGCTCTTTGTGTGGGTGCTTTCCGTTCTGGGGCTGTTTTTCTCATGTGACAGTACTAGATAATCACGACAGTCCCGGGCAGAGCAGTAGAAGGGGCTAGTCCTTGGACGCTAGAATCCACTGAACTTCTTGGCCTCAATTCTAACTTCCAGAAAAATGTTCAACTCTCAGTTGAACAGTATTAGGTCCCCAGTCTATAAAATGAGGACCTTGGTAAACATCCTACCTTTGCAACCATTATTCAGAAAAAAATAATCAATAAAAAAAGTACGGCACACCACAGACAATAAAGCTAGTGACCATCATCACCACTAGTAAACCATAGGAACTCCACAAGTTGCCTTGTCTGGTGCAAAGGGCAACCTGTCTGCTAATCAGAACTGATTTCTATGTAACATTTAAAATTATTTTACTGATTTGAAAAATCACTTGCTTAGCACTTCTGATAAGACTCCTATGCTTGGAGAAAATATTATTTTAAATTCAAGTTTGGAAAAACATAGCTTAAAATTTAAATGCAGCACTCCATGAAGCTCACAGGAGAGACAGTCAATTCTTCACTTATTTCCCACTTCTATTTATCTCTTCGGTTTTCCCATCTCTCTTCTTTATCTTATCAGAAGACAAGTTTAAGGGCAGCAAATAGTCAGTTGTTTTAGCCACCAGACAAAGCAAGATGCTTTCTCATCACAAATGATTGACTTACCCTCCAGATATCAACCCCTAGGAACCTACAATCCAACAAATACACATCCACCTGTCCCAACTCTACCTCCCACCCTGGAGCTCTGTGGTTTGAGGCATTATTGCTCTCCTTCAAACTTAATAAGCTGGAAATGCAGGCAGAATAGTTAAGAACCTGCTCGGGGAGGGGGGGGCACAGCGGGAGCCAGTTGGAGAGTTGAAATGAGACCATTCCCAGTTCTTGGCTCCCCGCCCAATGCCCTGTCCAACACACCATAGTGGAAACTTGTGTCTGCTAAATAGGGGCCCCATGGTTGCTAGGCCGCCGGATGAAGCCAAGGTTGGAAAACTCTTCTGATGCTTCCCGTGGCGACTAATCTGTTTGAAGGTCTGGGCTCTGAACCTTGGATTCCAGGTCCGCATTCCTTCATAAAACCTCATGTTTTGAAAGCCACAGACAATGACCCTGTGGATTTAACTAGATGCATTCTTACAAAGTAGAGTCATAAAAGAAAGCTCCTTAGTGATTGGAACCTGCCAACACGCTGTCCTGTGCCCCTGGCTCCCAGTATGGGGCCCCGGGAGAGGAGAATTCCATGCCAAGTCAATTTTCACTGCTTGGGCTACCGTTGTGGAATGCTGGGTTTCCTCAGAGGCATGGCTGTCATTCTGGATGCTCTTCTTAATGAAGGCTTAGGCAGTAATCTAAAAGGTCTGTGCTCGCTCACACTGCAGTACTGGTGGCCACACTTAAATCGCAGAGCCATGGTTGGTATTGTGGGCTGTATTTTAGGCATGATGAAACTCACATCTCTGTAACTAGATAAAATGAAATCTATATGCTCTTTACTTTTAAGATCTTCAAAGCCTTTATCCACTTCAGTGAATAAGCTAAAGGAAAGGTAAAGCCAAGTGCCACAGTCGTCTAGAAAGGAAACTGTGACCTTTCTTCCTCTCTCTCTCTCTCTCCCTCTCTGTCTCTCCCAGCTGGATGTGTCCTGCTAACTATTTTGATGAGAACTAAAGAGAAAAAGCAGAAAAAATTATGAAATGATTCCAATTTAGAAAGTAAAAGCTCTTCATCGCATTCCAGAAACCTCAGGAAAGTGCCTCCCGAGAGAGTTTGTTGTACTTATTTGATTGAGCAAGTTCCATTTGGTTGTTCAGTTTTATTTACTGATCTGCTGCATGCCAGCTACAGTACATGCCTATGGCTGACACAGCACCGCTATTCAGAGGGACATTAGAAGCTGAGCTGTTCCAGCCAGCTACGCTCCTCCTCCTTCAGGTGTCTGTGCTTAATCACATGTATGTACAGTACTTGGAATGCAAGCAGAGAAAGCCTAACTAGCAGACTCCTGGTTTTAGCTGCCTAATCTGCAATATTCTAAGCTGCAGTTTGGCTCCTGGATATCCTTCAAAAGTCCATGTGCTTTGTTCCCAAAGCAGTGTTAATGGGAGAGGGGTGAAACCTTGGAGAGATGAGGCCTAGTGAGAGGTTCTTAAGTCCTTGTTGTACCACTGAAAAGGACTGTGGGGCCATGGGCCCTGTCTTTTGCTTCCTGGTTGGTGAGAGGGTAGATTTGTTTTGTTGGCCGCACTTGTTACTTCACTACAGGTCCAAAGCGATGAACCAATGAATCATGAGCTGAAACCTCTAAACCTCTCAGTCAAAAACAAATCTTTTCTCTTTATAAATTGGTGATCACAAATATTTTGTTATAGTGAAGAAAGGCTGATGGATACATACTACAATCTGATGACTGCATTCTGATTTTCCTTTTAGGAACTGTACTTTCTTCTTTGTCTTTAGACTGCATGGTTAGGGTGGTGTTGATTCCATCTGTATGGGGTATGCTATGTCCCCCCAAGTCCTCATATAATTTTGATGGGACTGAGTTATTGGTTTGTTATTGGTTTGTTGATTGACAATGTAAGCGCTGTGCCCGCCCAGGGGTGGAGCTGACATACAGCGTAACGGAAGGCGGGTCTTCCTCTTGTTCGCTTCCGCTTCCGCCTCTTTCTCTTTCTCTTGCCAGCGTGGCTTATGGCGTGCAGCTTGCAGCCACCATGAACTGTAGCCCCGTCACCCCATGCCGCCTTGGAGCCAACTTTATGGACTGAAACTCCTGAGAAACTGTAAGAATAAACCTTTCCTTCCCTAATTTTGGGTGTCAGGTATTTTGTCTCGGCAACGAGCGAAAAGTAACCAAGACACCATCTGTAATGGGGAATATAACATAGGCCTATATAGTGAGCATTTTCTTTCACTCCTGACAGAAAAGAAATGGGTTCTGCTTTGTGTGCAGGACCCAGTTTAGGCCAACTACAATTGCAATTTGCTGGAGAAAAGAGGCTTTCTCTGCCCACTGAGCTTTCATGACAGATCACATGTGTACCTCCCCAAAGGAAAATGAGTGGGAATGTAGAGAGGCAGAAGAGGCAGAGCTGAGTGAAGGGGAGAAACTGACTTCTGTTGATACTTCACACATCCTTGAAGCCAACCGTAGAGCAAACCAAGCACACCCTATGTGTTTTCAGTGACATGTCACCCTGACTTGCATAAGCCAGTGCAGATCGAGGTTTCATCACTTGCAGTTGAAAGATTGCTCTTAATGGTGTCCAAAAGTTTCATTGAGAATGTCTAGGCTTAAACTCTAGGGTGAGAATTATATATAGTAACTACTACACATTCTTACATGTGTAAGCAACTACAGAGACTACACATGAATTCTGCTATTGGTTTCTGTTTCCTTCCCACCAAACATTAGAAGCAGCCCACATCACTACTGCTTAGCCACAGCTAAGCAAATATTTCCTACCCACTCTGTACCTGTTTTATAGTCTTTTGCTTTTTTCATTGTTCCAAATAACTCCACAGGTAGCTCAAATGTTTTGTTATTTGTGTCCCTGTAAGGCAAGAGAAGTTTTTATGTTTCGTTTTGTTTTTGCTTATTGTTGATTTAAATCAAAGATCAGAAGCTATGGTTTATAAACTAAATCTGACCGATGGTCTACTGCT
Organism: Dasyprocta punctata; assembly: GCA_004363535.1. Classification (NCBI taxonomy): domain Eukaryota; kingdom Metazoa; phylum Chordata; class Mammalia; order Rodentia; family Dasyproctidae; genus Dasyprocta; species Dasyprocta punctata. Next base: position 13,944 of record RJWM01023286.1, read on the forward strand.
CCAAATAAAGTTTTATTGGAACACAGTCACATTCACTAATTTACATATTGTCTATGCCTGTTTTACCACTATCCGCACAGAACTGATTGGTTATAATCATGGCTGTGTAGCCCACAAAGTCTCAAATACTTGGAGAAAAGGTTTCTTGATTTTCATCATAATTATTAACCTGTGAATGACTGAGTCTTGTGATTTCAATGTCCTTAGTAACTCTATTCTCTTTACAGCCAGGATCAGTATTCTTTTGCAGATTAAGGTGATAATAGGAGGAAGCTTTAACTCTTTTTATAAGAAATATCACAACCAGGCAGGATGGCATACACCTATGCTCCCAGCACTCTAGAATGCTGAGGCAGGAGGATTACAAGTTCCAGCCCAGCCTGGGCAACTTGGCAATTCAATGAGATACTGTCTTAAAAGAAAAAAAATAAAAAAGCCTAGGGATGTAGTACAGTGTAAAGGCACTGGGTTCAATCCCCAGTGCAGAAAGAAAGAAAGAAAGAAAGAAAGAAAGAAAGAAAGAAAGAAAGAAAGAAAGAAAGAAAGAACTTACTTTCTATTTAGAATGGAAGTGAAAGTCCTAGGGAAGGGTTTTCCTCTCCTTTCTCCCACAATGATAAAGACGCCTGAATGTAACCTGTGCTGATAGCCTGCTGACAATTTGGCACTTTTCTCTTCTTTATCCTAACCCTGTATCTCAGGGCTAAAAGTCCCAGAGCCACATTTCCCAGAGTTCCTTGGCAGCAGGTTTCCGGTCAACATTGCTCCCGTGATAGGGATCCCCTTGAGTGAAGAAGACAGAGGAGAAACAGGACAATATTAGCACTCTTCCAGCAGGGGTGGGTGAATTTGGACTTTGGCTGGCCTCTGAAAAGTACCTAACTTAGTGTTCCAGGTAGTGGTAACCATTGGATAGATCCTGCAATTTTAGCAGGAGCTTAAACACTAACAGTGCATCTTCCTGACCTTTCAGCATCCATTTCATCCAGTGGTTTTGTATGTAGCCAATCTTCTATTTTAATGTCGATCTTAGTGATTTGCCCACCAATCACTATTGGTAAGTAATTGTATGGAAGCAACAGCAGCAGCCTTTGCAGTGTTTTTCAGACAGGAGTAGCATACACAAGGACGCAAAGTGCGACTGAATGTTTACAAGGGACAGAGTGGATTAGGGCCACTGAAGCATGAATCCTGGACTGTGGAGGATGATGATTGTGGAGGACCTTTGTGTAGTAAGCCAAGGTATTTGGGTTTAATATGACGACCGACCTGCTTCCTCGGCCTCCTGGAAAGGCATAAGAGAAGTAAATTAACGCACAAGGCAACCGGCATTTGTCTGATCGTGTATTCAGGAAAGCTGAAAGTGACATCAAACCAGGGATAATGGGAATGGTGAGCTGTGAGCAAAGCCTTTGCATGCGGCAGTGACAAAAGCGAAGCTCCTCGCCGATTTCAGGAGACACGGATTCCAGTGCAGATGCAGCCACAGCCGGCAGAGCGACCTTGGCTGAGTCACCCCTCGCAAGGCTTTGGTTCTTTTCTCTACAAAATGAACTAGACAAGCTCAAAGGCTTTTTCTGAGGCTGCAATTCTATTATCTGTGGCTTAGAGGGAATTGAGTCAATGAAGGGCCTCGGGAGCTGGGAACTGATAAAGGCGACAGAAGCAGAAATCTCATCCGGAGCACAAAGTCCTTTCTTCCCTTGATAAGTTATCACAGAATCAATCTTGCTCAATGGACACCAGTTAAAAAAAAAGAAGAAGAAAGAAAAAGAAAAAGAAAAAAGCTGGGGTCCATAGTGATGTCTCGCCCTCCTTTTTTGTTGTTCCTGTTGCTCCAACTACTACTAATGATTTTCTGTCTTTCCATTTCCCCTCCCTTCCTTCCTGTCTCCCTCCCTATATCTCTGTCTCTCTCCCCTCGCTCATTCTCCACTTCCTTCCTTTATGCTTTCCTTCTCTCTTACCCACAGGAGCACCTGATCTCAGGTGGAGGAGAAGAAAAAGCCAGGGGCACAGAGGAATTACTGAGAAGAATAAAGACGCTGTCCCTTCTGTAGCACCTGATTTTCCTTTGGCCGAGTCTGCACAGAGACCACTGTGATTGTCAAGCACGCTTTTCTGTAGAAGAAGAGGCAGGACAAGAAGAAAAACAGTAACGGCTGCTCCCAGGCTCTCTTGAGAAAATTTTTAGCTGAATCTGTAACCGAATCTGTTGGAGCAGGGGCCTCCTCTCTAAAGGAGCCCCATTCTCAGCTATTTTTTGAACTGTGAATTTTGTCAAAACCAAGCCATATGCATGTTTTCTTATTTTCTTAACATTTACAATTAATTTTTATTAACTATTATACTCTTTTGGAGAGCGGCGTTGAACTAAAAGCATTATATATTTGAGATATTGAGTGGCCGTGGAATTAGCAGTCGGGATTTAATTCTTGAATCCAAGTCCTTCCCCCATAAAAGCAAATCCTGCTTTGGTGTTTTAAGTCAGCCAACTCTTTTTAATTAAGGGAAAAGAGCCTTGTTTCTCCATCCACTCCCAATCCTGCAAGTCTTCATATGACTATGCTAATTTATTTACAAACACTCCTTGTGACCATGTGTTCTGCTCTGCTTGGGAAGGCTGCTCAGCTGTCATCTGCTTAGCGTCTCTCCAGAACTTACTGTTTTGATAAAACAGGACATTCTGCATTTATGAGCGTCAGAGGGGACTTCAGAATAGACTTAAAATTAGACTTGCCAGCTGTGTGCTTGGGGCAGTGAGAACTCTTGGGCCCGTCTCACCATCCCCTGACTCGATCTGTCCTCGCCTAATCTAGACAAAGAATTTCAATGACTGAATCTTTTTTAAAAGTGTTTAGAAAGCAGTCCCATGGTCATCCAGATCAGCCAATATTTCTAAAGTGAATTCACAGTGAAGCCAAAGAAAGAAGGAATACTTGGGATAGAGAATATGCCAAGAGGCCTTCTCTCTAGGAAACATACGCAGTAGGCCAGGGATACACAGAACATCATCCATCTGGTTGTCACTTCCTACACAACAACTGAATGCCAGACGTCAGCTCGGGGATGCAGGGTAACTCACAGGATCCAAGTCTCACAACCAGGTGCACATGCCCCTTTTACAGATAGGGAAAATTGGCTTCAGAGAAATGAACGATAACCCATAGACACAGAGCTCCTCAGACGCCGGTCAGAATCAGAAGCCAGGTACTCAGCCATGACTTCGGTATGTACTCACAATGGAATGCTTTTCAGTCATCAAGAATGAAATCTTGCCATTTGCAGGAAAGTGGAAAGAACTAGGGAACATTATTTTGTGTGAAATAAGCCTTACCCAGAAAGATAACACCACATACTCTCTCTCATAGGTGGAAGCTAAATGAAGCTAAATGTAAAATTGTGATTTCTAGTGAATGGAAAGGGTGTCTGTGGGGTGGGGGAGTGGATAAAGGCAGGTTGGGTTTGCTCAGTGTACAGTGTATGCACTTGCTGAAACAGTATGCCAAGCCCAATAATCTGTACAATTAATGCATGTTAATCAAAAAATAAAATAAAATAATTTTTAAATAACTGACCTGTAGTAAGTCTTATTGCAAATTAAAAAAAGGGTACCCACAGGTACACAGCTTGGAAGACAGTCACCCACTGCTAAATGATAGAATACGTTCTAAGAAACATATGATTAGGCAATTTGGTCACTGGGAAAACATCATGGAGTGTACTTACACGCACCTAGATGGTACAGTCTACATCATGCCTATGACACATAGAATACATGTACCTAGTGTGACCTGTTGTCCCTATGGCCAGGATGTAGGAAAAAATAAGAGATTAAAATTATGCAACCAAGCAACATGATAAACATGCACATGTGCTATTAGCATACTATGACATACTTTTACAGTAAACTGTTTTTATAAGTAGAAATAGTAGTCTAAAATAATGATGAAAAGTAAGGTACAATGAATTTATAAACCAGCCACAGAGTGGATTTTATCATCATCATCAGGTATTGAGTATTGTGCAGAATCGTATGTGTCTTTGTACCACTGGCAGGGGAACAGATGCTTATGCCACCCTCACCACCAACACGAGTGATCCATGCTGCTACAACGTAACAATGGCTATGATGTCACTAGGTAAGATGAATCTTTCAGGTCCACTATAATCTTATTGAGTCCTGTTATGTGGTAGTTGATCATTGACCACAACGTGATTATGCAGTACCTGATTAGTGTACAGCATCCCTCTTCGGCAGTTAGACCTTTGGGGTTTGTGACCTGGTGAGGATGCACTGACTATACATAGGGCCTGCTCACCATCACAGCCCAGGGGTAGGGACCTGTCTAAACTCAATGGAATGGATAGTTCTATGTGTCATGTTAGTTGGGCCACTCTCTTGGTCAACATGGGCAGTCATATGGAATTCCACTGATTGGGTAGCTTAAACAAGGAGCCTTTCTCACAGCTGTGGAGGACAGAAGATCTGGAACCAGTGTGCAGTATGTTGTGTTCTGATGAAATTCCTCTACTGGGCCTGCAGACAGCTGCCTTCTTGCTTCCTCGCATGGGGCAGAAAGACCATGAGCTCTGGTCTCTTTTTCTTGTAAGCGCACTGATGCCAGGATGGGAGCCCCATTTCATGAACTCAACTATTTCTCACCTCCAAATACCATCACGTATGAGATTAGGATTTCAACACATGGAGTTTGAAGGGAACACAGCCCACAATAGCCATATGTGCAGATATTTGGTGTACTACTATTCTAGGTGTTCCCGTAAAGGCATTTTTATGTGGCTAACATTTAAATCAGAGAAATTTTAGTAAAGCAGATTACCTCCCCTAAGTGTATATGGGAGGGGTGTCATCTAATGAATTTGTGCCTGAGTAAGCCAACACTGACCCTCCCCAAGCAAGAAGGAGCTCTGCTGGTACAGCACCCTTGGACTCAAACTGCAACTCTTCCCTAGGTCTCCACCCCATCTAACTACCCCTATTGCTACCAAACCTTCACCATGACATGGGCCAGTTCCTCAAGAACCTCTCTCCCTATAGATAGAGCTGCAAATATGGATATGGATATGAGTTTAGATAGAGACATATACATAGATATAGCAGCATCCTGTTGCTTCCATTTATTTGCAGAACTCTGAATGACCAGGAGGTTTTTTCACAATCCCCAAGTTTTCACTGATAGCTATGTGGGAAGATGGGAGGTGACCAGAATACAGATATGAACATCTGTAGCAGGTTCAAATATTAGTGAAAGAGTTCCAATTAAGGAAACTGTGTCAAAGTAGAAGGCAGTCGTTATGACATGTCTCAGCGCTCCATACTTGGTTAGGTCTTAGCCAACACTCTGTCAGTGGCTTATGATGTAGGATCATGCAAATCCAATTTGGGGATGAAATGAAGCCAGGAGGGATAACTAACATGACAGATGGCAGGATCAAGATTTTGACAGGTTGGGTTACTTGCACTGAAACTAACAAGAAGAATAATGGTAAAACTCTACAGTTCAGTTTCTTTAAAACAATCAGTAGTTGTAGTACAGTGGTAGGTTTAGATTTAGAGAGATGCACTTTAAATGGTATAACTGAATTTTTGCTCCAGTTCAAAGTGAGTCAACAATATCACATAACTACTTTAAAATGTTCTTAGTATTGATGTCCAAAGATAAAAATATCAATGCATCCTAGGTATCAGCCCTTCGTTAATCTGCATCAGAAATATCACAAGAAATTCTAAGAGGTCCCACTTTTCGGAAGGGATATAGTCCAAAGACATCCTGAAGGGAAGATGCTGGGCACGTTTAGAACTTACCTGACTTGAAGAGCAGCGTGAGGAACTGAGAAGAGAAAATCTAAAGGAAGACACAGAGGGTTCTTCAAGAACTGAAAGGAGCAATAACCAGGCTTCATTCGGTATATCTCTAAAAAGCAGAAGTAGGGGGCAAATGTAGAAAGCTAAGGTCAGCAGAAAAATAAAAGCTTTCTAAAACCTGAATGTAGATGTTAAGGAACCTAGGATGCCCTGTATAAAGCAGTTCCCCCAGCTGAAAGTGTTTGATTCTTGCTACACAGTCACTTTTTCCACTATGCACAGAGCATGTCCATGACACCCTTCTGTTCCCTCTGTCCTTAAAGCCACCTGAAGCGATTAGCTGGTTTGGTAACACCTGTTCTAGGTGAATCATTGGCAATGCTTATGAATTATTTACTTATGTTCTAAGGGACCACAATCTGGTTGATAAGTTTTCTAGGGGTTGATGTCAACACTACTGTACTGATTATTAATTTGGAATTAGATAATTATGATTTGAGTAGTATCTTCAATCATCATAACCATGAATAACTATCACTACTTTTTTTTAATCATTTTTATTTCTGTGTCTGTCATTGATTTTAAATACTTAATCTCATTTAAACCTTGAGTAGCTATTGGGACTTCGGAGACCTTGGAACTGTACCTCAGGATGCTACCTTGCAAAGACTAAGGCAAATAACTAAAAACCAAATCCAGCTAACTCAAAGTCCCTGCTCCAAACTGCTGTACTCTGTGGGCCATTCTCCACAAAAACACCATGGATCCCTATGCATTGTCATTTGCCATACCTTTCTGCCTTTTCTGAGTGCACCCCACAAGATCCAGCTCATCTCCGTTCCTCCTCACTACCTCAGCCTGTAATGACCTTTTCTTTCGTATCAGTTTTTTTAGATAGAAGTAAAAGAAACTCGAATTGAACAAGTTTATGTAAAACAGAATTTGTTAGCTCCCGGGACACTTAAATAGCAGAAAAGAGATTTTTGCATAACAAAATTATTGTCTTTAAAACGGAAGGTACGACTCAGCACATACGAAAGTTACCATGGGTTGTGAACTTAGGATCATTGATCAAGTATTGGAAGAAAAACTGGACCAAGAGTCTAGTTCAAGAAAAGTCACTGCTGTTATCTAATCAGTAACTTTGAATGATCCCATGGCTTCCCTGTTCTTAGTTTTCTGATCTGACATCAAGGCTAACTCAGACACCTCTAAAACAAGCCTATAAAGTTGTATCAGGCAGAGGCTCCATCCATTATGAATAATGTGAAGACCCTGTGTCTGATCAAGGATGCTTCATTAAGCAAAAGTTTTAATTAATTACTACTCATTAACTCTTTTCCATGCTAGTGTAAGAAATCCATCCATTATCTTGCCCCCCTCTCCATGGTTTGACCATGTTACCATGGATTTTATAGAGCCAGGCAAACACCCAGCCTTTAAGAGAAACCACTGTAGTTTGAGCTCATCTGTGGAAGTGGGCTTCTTAATGGGTTTTTTTTTTTTTTACAAATGCAGCTGAATTCATTCAATTAACAAATATTAATTGAATGCCCAGCATTGTCCTACACTCTGAGGATTGTTGTGCATACACATGGGTCACCTCTGCGTATGACAAACTGTGCACCTCATTTACAACCAATGTGCACATGAAACTTATGTCAATATTGCTAATTATATTTTTAAAAATGAAAATTGTATTCTAATCAAGCGCCTTAAAAATAGGCTCTTCAGAGTGTGACTATTTATTAATGAGGTGAGGTCGCTTAATTACTTATCACACGTTCAGATGCGTAAAGAAAACGTAGCCTCACTTATTTGATAAATAAATCAATCATTTTCCCTCTGAGCTTCTTTCTGCTATGTAAAAATCGTTTCATCTGACAGGTAAAGTTAATCCACTGAAATGATTGAAGCAGTTTCTCCCTAAATACTGCATCTAGTGTTTTGGATCCTCAACCTTGCTATGCTCTGTCTTGGGAAGATTGGACATGTGGGATTGAGGGGGCATTTTAGGCCACCTGTTTCGCATGCACACAGTGTCTCTGGACCCTCCCTGGACCACTGGCAGTGTCTGACACATCAGTTACTTCCTTCTCCTTCAAGTACTCTCCTTGTTTGGCTTCTGGCCTCCATCCCTTGGCCCTCTCAGACCTGCCCTTCTCAGTCTCTTTGGTCAGTTGCTCCTGGTCCTCCTTTTCCCTCTTAGCAGGACAGGCCTCAGACTTTAGTCCTTGGGCTTCTTTTCTTCATTATCAACACTGGTGATCTTTCTAGTTCCTTTAATTTAAATAGCATCTATATTCAGGGCCCTTCAAATTGAGATCAACAGAGCAGAACTCTCCTCTGAATTCCAGATCCATATGTACCAGTTTCCTACCTGATAATTTCAATTAGATGAGTAAAAGTCATCTCAGACTCAATGCGTCTGATCCTGAATTTCTGGGTCCGCCCCCAGATGTGTACCTCTCATACTCTTGCATGAAATGCTGTATATCATTCCAGCTACTACACCACAAATCTTGGACTCATTCTCAGCTCCTCTCTTTCTCCCTGATCCTAATTCCATCTGAATCTAAATCCTATTCACTCAGTCTTCAGATATATCCAGAGCACAACCAGTTTGTACCAGCTCTTTCCCTCCTGTCCAAACCACTCTCATTGTCACCTGGCTAAATGTGAAGATGGATACTTGATCTCCTAGTTTCTACTTGGGTCTCTTTGTGTCTGCAATAAAGCCAGTTGATCCTTCAGTTTTAAATACCGCTACTTCTGATGTTCGTGTCTCTGCTCAAAACCTTCCAATAGTTTTTAATTTTACTCAGTTAAAATCTAAATCTTTATCTCTTTTGGTTTCCCACAGCCTGCTTGCTCTCTGATCCTATCATTTTATTCCTCGCTCATTCAAATTGAACATGGACATCTTCTGCAAAGGTGACATTTCACCCCCTACCCCAGGGCCTATGCATTTGCTGCTCCTATAACCTGGAAAACTCATCCCTAAAGATAAAGTGAACTTCTCCTTCATATCTTATGGGTATTTGTTTAAATACTACCTTAGATATGATTCCTTCCCAGAACATTCTTTTTAAAATACTAAGACCTCTATTCTGATACTTCCTGCTACCTTCTTTTGCTTTGTTTTATCATAGCAGCTATCATCATCTAACATATTCCAATTATTCATTCATTCATTCATTCATTTGTGGTTTATCTTACTCCCACCAAGATATGAGTCTTTAATTATAGGGACACAAACGATTTTGTTGACTTATGTATCTTCAGAACTTAGAGCACCATCTAATAGTTACCTTACAAATACTTGTTGAATGAATGAATAATGGAATAGATGACTTCTAAGGCCTGTGTGACCCTTACCCCTAAAACTTCACACTAATACCCACTTCACGGGACTCATTCCCCAAGTCTTGGCCTTTTGCCACTCATGATGATCTTGTTACACTGATCCCAGATCTCTTCCATTCTTAGGTACCTTCAGCATCTCCACATCCCTGTCCAGAGGACCTGAAATTTTCCACATACCAAGTGCATTGCACTCAGAACATGAGACTTCAGGTGTAATGTGCACCCCATCACCTCCAGGCCCTATCCCCATGTCATGCTGGACTACTGCGCAGGCAACTTCTTCAAAAAACCTGCAGTCTTCCCTGCAGTCCTCCCCCATAGCCAAGGAAAGCAAACTTTCAAACTGAATGCCCTGTGACTCCTCATCCCTAACTGGGCAGTTCAGAAGATTTTCTCTCATTAAAATTGTAAGCAGGTGGTAAAGTTGCAAGGATCTTACATGAAATATATATTTATCTCACCCAGTTACTACCATTAACTTTTATGGATACTTGCGTTTTCTCACACATACGCTCACCTATCTGTCCCTCTATCTATTCACCTACTTATCTTAAGATTGTGATGTATTTCCAAATAAATTGCAGATATTTTGATATAGCTCAAAGAAAACTGCTGATACTCAATCTAAAGTGTACATTTATGGATATTGACATATGCTCATATATGCATATTTTTGCATTACCCTAGCTTCAGTCAAGACACTAGAACATTGCCAGCACCCCGAAAGATTCTCTCATGTCCCCTCCCAATCAAACCCCATCCCCAACTCCCAAAGGCAACCAACATTCTGATTTTCATTCAACATGGATTAGTTTTGTCCTTTCTAGAGCTCCATATGGAATGCGTTCTTTTTCCAAAAGACTTCTTTCCCATAACTATGAATAAACAGAACTAATTAATGGTAATTATGCTGAAGTATGTAGGTTAAAAGTTACTAATGTCTATAATTTAAAATGCAACAAAAATAAAGTGGATGGATGGAGGGACAGGTGGTTGAATGGAGGGAAAGATGGATAAATTGTGAAATTCATCAACCTTGTCATATATATATATATATATCAATACTTCATCCCTTTTTATTACTAAATAATATTTCAATGAATAAGTACATCAGATTTTTATTACTTTTTTGAATATTTTTATATGTTTGTTGTGTACTAGGGATTGAATCCAGGGTCTCATGCATACTGGGCATACGCTCTACACTGACCTACATCTCCAGCCCTATTATATTTTAAAAATGGTTCTATTGATGGTCACTTAGATCATTTCCAGTTTAGGCCTATTATGGAAAATCTCTGAATGTTCCTAAGCAAATCTTTTTATGAACATTTGTTTTCATTTCTCTTTGGTAAATTCCTGGAATTGAATCTCTGGATCCTAGAATACTCATATTTTTAGTTTCATTTTTAAACACAACAAAAACAATTGCTAGAACTTTGTCCAAGCAATTATTTCATGACATACTTTTTATCAACAACATGTTCTGGTTATTTTGCACAGACTGGACAGCTTTGATGTCCCAAACCCGCAACTCTGGCTCTACCCTAGGGAAAAGAAGAAGAAGAGGAATAATCATCTCCCTTCTGCTTCCTTTCTTCCTATCATGATTTGTGTCCATTTACATGAGTTGTCCTCTTTATTCCTCAGGATGAAGAAGGACCTTCTCCACCTTCCCCTTTCCTCCATTCCATGTCTATAGCAGTCTATATTCGGGTAGGAGGTAGAAACTGTGCTGAATAAACTGGGAAAGTTAAATACAAATTTACTCCCTGTGACTGGAAAGAAATTATAAAGAGAAACTTCACATGCACCTAGAGCTAAGACAAAACACCCAAGAAAAGACAAATTTGGAAGGACTTTCAAATCACTGAGCAAAGTGTACTTTGGGCAGTGCATGGGTGAAAGCTTTCTGACTTAGCCAGACAGTGCTGGTGTGTTATCGCTGGACCAGCGCTAGGTGATGTTGTGGAGAACAGGCCCTGGGTGCACAATGGAGGGCAGGTCCTCAGAGGGACAGGGTAGAGGCTGTCAAAATGAGCAGACTGCTCAATGCGTGTTACGATTTAGATCTGAAATGTTTCCTGAAAGTCTCATGAATTTGGAAGACGATTGGATGGTGGGGCACTATATTCATCAGTAGATTTATCCATTAATGAGCTTCGTACCTGAATGTGTTGTCAGGAGGTGAGGCATGGCTGGAGATGGATCACTGAGGGTGTGATTTTTTTTAAATTTTATTTTAAAGATAGTAAAATCCAACAAAAGATAACAGAACAATCAAAACAAAGCAGTAGAACTGGCATAGAACTTCAAAGAGAGATACTATGAAAACAATAGCTACTATATTGTATCTGGTTACTTTCCATCAGGCATAGCAAAAACAAACCAAAAACAAAACACAATAAAACCAATAAAACAGGATATGAAATGAAGAAAAAAAAGAAAAAAGAAAAAAGAAACGAAAATTAAACGAAATAAAGCAAAACAATGAGAACAATATTGGGGCTCAAAGATAAGACAGAGGACAATCCCACATATTTGCCACACTGCACAATGTCATCTTCCCAAGAAATGCTCAGACTGCGGGCACCAGGCCTGCAAAATAACCTAACAATACAAGCATTTAGTTGCTTTATGTACCTTAGTTGCTATGAACTTAGCAGGTCCTCTGAGTAAGCAGGTTGCTTATGGTGGGGGGGGCGGTCCTTGATTCATAGCCCACGCGCCGGTAGGCCTATGGGACACACATTTCTTTCTCTTCCTGGAGTTTGCACAGTTGCAAAAACTCACCAGAGAGGCAGGTAGGGTTGCTTCTGGTTGCTGCCTCTTGGCCCAACATGGAGGGTTCTCAGAAGGCACATCATTCTCTCCCTGGGGTCCGCGGAGTCCCACAAACTCACCAGGGAGGCAGGCGGGGATGCTTCTGGTTGCTGCCTCTCGGCCCAACATGGAGCAAGGGTGTGATTTTAAAGGGTGTATTCTTGTCCCTGGCTCCACACTTTCTCTCTGCTTCCTGGCTGCCTTGGAATGAGCAGTTGTCCTCCTCCATGCTCTTCCATCATGTGTTTCTACCTTGAGACCAGCCATCCATGGACTGAGCCACTGGAACTCTGAGTCAAATAAACTTCTCACCTTTTAAATGGGCGGTGTCAGGTATTGTGTCCCATCAACAGGAAAGTGACTAACACAGTGTGTAATTCTCCATAAACACTTGTGGGGAGATTGCGCAAGATTCTGGTTTCCATGTGAAGTGTGCTGAGAAAAATTTAACAGTAGTACAAGCCTGCCAAGTGAGAATACATGCTCTGGCCTGTGGCTAGGACAGGGTCTGTGGCATGACTTCACACCACACTGCTGACCTCTGGACCCCAGAAGAAAGTGCAGGAAGCATCTTCCTCTTGCAATATCCTCCCAGTGTCCTCCTCTGAGAAAGCTTACTATCCTGTTCACTCTAAGGAGAAATGTTTAAAGGAATATTATTGATTAACACAGAGCATCTATACAGAAGGATGTACTGCAAGGTGAAAGCTAACCAATGTTCTTCTCCTCCACTCCAGGCTAACCTTAATTATCAATGAGGAATGACAAAGAGAAGACTGAGTTCTCAATTGTGACAGAATGTTTGCAAAAGTAGCCACAAAAATACTCTCCTGCTATGCATTTGTCTCCCTCTGTAATGGGACTGTACAGCCTCCACATTAAGAGGAACAGTGACTTTTTTCTTTTCTTGAATCAGCTATATATTAGCAAACATGACAGGTATAAGCAGAAACTTAGAAAGTCCTTGCTCATTAGAACATATACTCTCTTGCTTCTGAAGTGCCCTTTTGCACTACCATAGGAAGGAGCGTGGATTAGCCTTTTATGGCATGAGGAAACCCACAGGGATAGGACGAGTCATTTTAGAATTCCCAGCTCAGACCGTCTTAGACGTTCCAGTCCCAGTCAAACCACTGCAGACCAAAAACATCTCTCAGCTATTCCAGAAGAGAAATAAATAATAAACATTTGTTATTTTAACCCACCATGGTGGGGTTTTGTGATAGAACGAAACTGAGTTGGAGTAATAAAACCTTTACTGAGAGTTATTTTTATAACAATATGCAATATAATAACTAGTGTTAATTTCTCACTTTTTTTGAAATTCTGTTTCATTTCTATCCTTTTGTTTTGTTTTTAAAATAAAAAAATTTTAAAAATACATGTTAATATATCAAGTTCATATGATAATGATATACTAACACAAACCACTTGTTTATCAGAGAGGGGGAAAAAAGCTTCCTTTATCCTGAGACAGAGGTACATTTGTACCTTGTGGTTATTTGCCTTATGGAGTTGATCCTGTTTCCCTTTCATCCAGGCCCCAAAAAGGAAAAGCCTGTTTTTGGCTCTTCTTAATGTTCAGAATTTTTCTCTAAGTTTCAAGCTGTTTCCATGGTTTTCGCTTCCTGAGTCATAAGTTATAACTCATTTATAATTTGCCTGTTTTAGTTTATATACTCACATAATCTTTCTCTAATGATTTTTTGGGAATGAGATTAGATATAAGAATACAAAAATAATGTCACCACTTAGAAATACAATGCTCATATCATAAAACACATAATGTTTTCTAATAAAGTTCTTTGCTTCACTGTACAAAGCTCATCTTTGTAAAAGATCAAAATAACATTCGTGACATTTGGGTTAGACAATAATTGTCTTGAATTAAAAAGTGAGCTAAACTTTCACTTTTACATAATTTCAAACTTTTATAAAATAGAGGATTCTGTTGTTTATATAATCAGCATAAATTAGAATATAAATTCAGAACAAAGTTTTATGCTAGTCTTTAGACATAAACTAAAACAATCTTCTATTTTACAAACTTTATCAAAGTTCCTCATATTGCCATTAACCTACTTCTGCTTTTTACTTAATACATAATTTTTAACCACATATTTGGATAATATTCAACCATTCGGTTGTGTTGATACATTCTTCTCCCAACCAAATTGTTCTTGAAAGAAATATGATAAAGTTAATAGACCAAAACAAGCTACAGATCTTGAATTAACCAGAAGTGATCTTTTAAAGTGACAAGATTGCCCTTTCATGACAACAAATGCGAATCTACTATTCAAAAGTGGTCTAGAATTCCAGATTGGGTGGGGGAGGCCAGTCAACTGTGAAATAGGTTGTCAAAAATGTAAGTCTAAAATATGATTCAACTACAAAAAAAGAATTCCAGTCTCATTGAAAGTCTAGAACATTCATTTACTTAGCAGAAAATCAGCTGAATCTCCCTGCAAATGAAGTTGGAATTCCACAAATAAAAAAAGTTTTGCTGCAGTGACAAATCTCTCTGTAATTGGAATACTTCAGAATATTAAGCACGTAATCCAAGAGTAATTGGAAGGCAGTATACGTTTCCATAATTAGTCCATCACTTTTATTTACCTCATGTATAATACATGACAGCCCACATCGTAAAATAAATTAACAGCTAAATGTCAAATCCCCCCTCTTATTTAGGCCATCTGCCTAGGTGTTCAGATTGACACCCACTGGCAAGAGAAATGATAAGAAACCAGGGAAATCTGAAAATCAGAGAAGAGCTTTTGTCCATTGAACCAAACAGAGCTGTTCTAGCTAGCTTCCCTCTCCTCCACCACCTTCACCAACTTTCAAAGTATAAAAGTTTTATGATTGCAATTACTGTTTTGCAAGTCTTGAGCACATTTTAAGATCCAGGAATCTGAGTCAGATCTTTTGTTACAAGAACATGATCTTCAAGTTACCTTCAGTTATGATTGAAAAGAAAAGGCCCGCTGGTCCTGACCCATGAGCTTTCTGGTAAAAGGAATTCTACAGAATCCTGACCAAGCTCCTTTTCCTTCTCAGCAACTACTTTTAACAGTACAATGTTCTCTCTTTTCTGCAATTCATTTTGGAGATCCTGATTGGCACCTGCAAGATCAGAGAGCTGATGGGTGATACCTGCCAACTTTGAGGAGGCCCAGAGAGTTAATTTCATGAGTCTAGACCTCAGGAAATTTAAGCCCACTGTGTTTTGACCTTCCCCATTCTCCCTTCTGCCCAAGCAATGACACTATCAGTGTTTTGCCAATTAAAGACTATTAGATTTCAAGAGCAAATAATAATCCCAACATATGTGGACCCATTACCTCCTGCTGTTGCCTATCTTTCTGTCTTAAATATTTTCAAACTTTTAATCAGGTTCCCTTCAACGAGTGCTGGAAAGATGGGAAGATAGCAACTCAAGTGCCAATAATGCTGTACGCTCCTCGAAGTGAAAAAAGAAATCAGCTGGTGGATCTCCCCAGGGCACTGTCTTTGTGAACGAGCTGGATTGGATCAGATGAGAGGGCTTGTGATACAACTCACTTTATCAGACTAAGCTTAAATTTCAACTGCAATGTAAACGCCCTTTGTGGTTTGGGACAAATTACATAACCATCTCTTCCTCCTCCAAAGAATAATAAAAAAAAATAATTTATTGTACTTGTAACACACCTCTCATTGCCATAGCTCAAATGCTTAGATGAGCTCCCTTCCTACCTATCATGCTGTGATATGAAGATTAATTAGCTAATGTCTGCAAAGTACCTTCAAGATGAAAAGTTCTATCTGAGTGCTAAGTGCCACCTAAGAGTACCAATAAAGACAACCTCATACAGAACATGATAGATCCACAGGGGACCAAGGGAATAGCCAGTTTGGAAAGTAAGGGGACAAAAACCAAGCAAATACAGTAACCATGCAACTTCCCAAGTCACAGACTTTGTACAAGAAGAGAAACAAGCACATCAATGTGGAAACATACATTGCGATCAGGACAAGGGCCAAAGGCGTACTCTGAAGTCTCATCAAATCCACAGCGCACTCTTGTGAGAAGCTTATGTAACCAATGTTCTTAAGAACAATGTTCTTTTAAAAGTGGTGAATTGCAATGGGATATGATGAATCACTTGCCTGAAGTCCACTGACCTGCGTTAGCAAGAAGGATAAAAGAATGACACATCGATTCACATCAAATTTATAATTTTCAAAGCCCGGACCCCTTAAGCTGTCTTTCTTTACCTGTATAATGTTTAGGGTTAGGGCTGGAGTAAATCCCATTTTACAAACGAAGCCACTGAGAGTCAGGGGGCCTAATGTGATCAAAATTATAGAGGTAACAAGCTATGAAAGAGGAGCTCCAACCTGAATTTTCACCACAAATCCATTCTCTGAGTGATTCTATATAAATTAATTGGTTATTATGTAAAGAGAAGAAATGGCAATAGATCTCAAAAGACTTTAATATTTGTTTATATTTGGTCCAATTTCACTTCCAGAACCTATATGAAGTTTTTTTTTTTTTTTTTTTGCAATATTGATTATGTTATTCAGGGCATTTACACTGAAATACATCCCTATTCCTTTCTTTAATTTTTTTTTTTATTTTGAGACAGTGCCTTGCTAAGTCACAAAGTAACCCAGGTTGAATTCAAACTTGCAATCCTCCTCCCTCAGCCTCTAAGAGTCCTGTGATCACAGGTATGTACTACAATGCCTGAATCACTGAAGCAATTTTTTATAACAGTGAGAAATGTTCAGCAGAAATGGCTGAATAAATATTGGTATACTCACAAGATCAAATATTAGGAAGCAAAACATTTAAATAATATTGCACAGATATCTTCATTAGCATGAAAGCTTTTTACTATAAATGGCTAAATGTTGTATAATACCCTATTAAATTAATGTAAGTGCACATAATAGAAACATTTTTAGAAAGATATGCAAGGCAATATGCAGGTGGTAGCCCCTGGATGGTAGATAGGAGAGTGGTATTTTTCATTTTCATTTATGCATCACCTGTCTATTGGATTTTGTTCCACTAATTTGTATAACATAGCTCTAATCACCCAAATCACTTGAAAACATCACAAAGGTGCAGGACTCAGGAAAGGCCAAGCTCATTTAAAGTGCTTCCCTACATGAGATTGGTGGTACCTGCCTATAATTCCATCTCTGTGGCAGGCTAGGGGAGTAGGGTCACAAATTCAACCCTAGCCTGGGTAACTTAGTGACTTGGCAAGACCCTGTTTCAAAATAAGAAATAATTTAAAAGGGCTAGGGATGTAGCTCAGGGTGAAGGTACTAGGTTCAATCCCTAGTTTAAAAAAAAAAGCTTCCCTACAAATGCCCCAAACAGAGCAAAGACTGAACCAAGGGAAGAAGAGACCTTCCTTTGCAGCTCACTGGTGAGTGTGCCTAAAGTCTTAGGCAGCAGTCTTTGTCTAAACACCTTTGGAAGTTGGCTGAAGACCATTGTGCATTCTCCTCTGGCTACAGCACTGAGAAAGAACCAGCTCTAGAAATATTCCACAGTCTCCTGGCACTAAGGAGTGCATGAGGCAGAACCTGATCTAAGAAGACTACAGACAAAGCAGAAAGCTATGATTTTAAACTGCATGAAGAAGAGTTGCACTAGATTCTAGGAAAATATTGCCGTGTGGAAGTGAGGGAAGCAAAGAACTTCATAGAAAGGAACTCTCTGCAGGCTCAGAAGATGTATGATCAAAGATTTTTAGAGTTAGTATGATGGACAGCATTTCAAATGGCTCGCTAGGATACTCGTCATGCCTTCCATGGTGAAACCCATGAGTTATGGCACCCCTGATTATGTCATGCGGTAATGAGTGTTTTGTGTTTGTTATTAAGGTTACTAATCAAAAAACTTGGAGTTAAGTAAAAGAGAAATCTCTAGGTGGGGCTACTCTGATTACTTTGATCATATGAGTCCTTTGAAGCAAAGTTCTTTTAGGCTTTGAGAAGGTGGCCAGGTTGAAGCATGAGATGAAGTTGTTCTGCGACTGTTGGCTTGAAGATGGAGGGGCCA
>RJWM01023287.1:0-32388 GCA_004363535.1 Dasyprocta punctata
TAATGATTTCTTAGTGGATTCCAAGCTTGATTATGAATAGATCTGGCATATATGTCCACATGCAGTTTTTTTGTATAGACTATAATTTCAACTGCTTTGAGTAAATAAGGAGTACAGTAGGTGAATCATATAGTAACAGTATGTTTAGTTTTGTGGGAAACTGTCAAATTATCTTCCAAAGTGTCAACTACTTTACATTCCTGAAAGCACTGAAAGAAAGTTTCTGTTGCTCTACATCTTGGCAGCATTTGATACTGTCAGTCTTTTTAATTATTGTAGTAGCATTTACTTTTAATTTGCATTTTTTTGATGATATATGATGTGATGCATCTTGTTATTCACTTATTTGTCATGTGTTCACCTTATTTGGTGGGGTGTCTGTTAATGTCTTTGGTCCATATTTTAACCAGCTGAATGTCTTACTGATGAATTATAAAAGTTCCTAATAAGCAAATTAACAGTTTTTTATCAGGTGTGTCTTTGATAAATATTTTTTCCAGTCTGTAGCTTATCTTCTCATTGTTTGCCTATTTTCTTTCACAGATCAGAATCTTTCAATGCTAGTAAAGTTCAACTTGTCTATTGTTTTTTCTTTTCCATTTCTTCTTTCAAGAAATATATATAACTTTAGCATTCTCATAAGATATAATTTTGGACATGTATTTCTTAAAAACTACTGTGATATATATTCCTTTTCTAGAAGAATATTAAAATAATACTGCATTTCTTCAAAGCTAATAAGGATATTTACTCTTTTTTAATTTCAAATTTTTATCAGTGCATGTTTGTTGTACATTGTAGTGACATTCATTTTAAGAAATATGCACATGTACTTTCCCTATCTTGATTCTTTTTTTTCTCTTTCTTATTCCAATCCATCTCCTTCCTTTCATCTCTGGATTCCCTTTCCCCATTTTCATTATTTTTTTTTTTTACTTTATGTTGTGACTTACAATGTTTACATTCATTGTGAGTAGTCACTATATGTGCATGATACATCTTAAATTTTCTATAACTCCTACTTTTCCCTTTTCTCCACCCTCAGTCACTTAGTACACCTTCCATTTGCGAAAGGTCTATCTTATTGTATTTGTTCTTTGTGTTCCTTCTTGCAAAATGTTAGATAATTTTTGGAGGCATTTGTTTCTATGTCTAATTTTAAATTTATTAGCATTGCCATGTTTCATTTATTCATCCTTCTGGCTTTTCCTATTCACATTTTAATCTATCATAAATCATATTTAAGCAGATATATGATTTAGGCCTTAATACAAAAGTATTCTCAAATAAGACTTCTTGACTACACATGCTGTATTTTTTTCTCAGACATTCAGTCTCTACCTGTCTCATTCATCTAATCACTCTTTGAAATGATCTCCCTTGTTTACTTTTTTATTAGAATTTTAACTCTATGAGAATACAGACTTGGTCTATCTTATTCATTGTTATATTTTTAATATCTGGAATAGTGTCTAGGTTACTGTGCTTCATTAATTTTTCTGAATAAATGGGGACTATTAGAATTAGGAGACAATTTTCTATAGTTTTCTTTCATTTCTGTGTATTTAACAGAGGCGCTGGTTAACATTTTTCTCTGGGTATCTTTCCAAGGCTATTTGCATGTGAACAGACTTCAAAGGTAGATACAATGTTACCTTCTGGAACAAAGGGAAAGTAGAGATAGTGCCTAGTATAACAGATAATTTCTATCTCTGCAGAATAGAGTAGGCATATGTACTGCCCATTACAATTGATCTGCTTTCCACATGCTTCTAGTTCCTTTCCTGAAATACAGTCTTTGTGTGTGCTGACAGCTACCTGGGTCCATATGGCTTTTCCCTTTGAGATTTATGGGCAAATGAAACTGGCACAAGATGATGTTAGAACTTCAAGTAGTGCTATACATAATATAGTGTCTTGTCCTGGATCCAGAAGTTTCAAGACTTCTCCAAATGTATATAAAAGTGTGGCCAGTTACCTTGGTATTTTGCTAGAGAATGAAATCATAAATCTAGGGATTTCTTAATGTTACATTCTATGCAAGTGTGCTATGAGGTATGAGCACTCTTGATTATATAATAGTTTTGTGGATTTAAGTATCTTGTTCAAAGTCTAGGGTTTTGGAGCTAACCTATTTATCTCATCAAACACTATTTAATACAGATGTGAAAACACCTAGCGATGATGAGAAGTTACATTTTCTATCTGTGAAAAGATACATTTTTACATATTCTTTTAATATGTTTTTAATATCATTTAATATTCCATAATTATAATTTTTTGTATATCATGATTAATAATGAAGATGCCTGACATTATTTCTGATAAAGCCATTTAGTATTTTGTCCTACTGAAAACAAAAATCTTTCCAATTTCCATTGTGAAATAGTGATAAATCAGAATCATTTTTTATTGCATTTGTCAGTAGAGTATTTCTATTTCAGTCATATTAAAAAATCTATTTAGATTTTTTTACAATTTCCATGAATATTATGCCTCATTTCTAATAAGCCTGAAAAAATATTTCTTTCCAAAAGTCTATTTTCTACTTAAATACCAGTTGTATTTTTAAATCAAAAAGTAATTCAGCTAAAGTCTATTATAGCAGTTATACTGTTTGCTATACTAGCTTTGTAGCTACCCAAATTTCCTTGAATTACAGCCTCAAAATTTAACCAAGGTCCCCCACTAACCACCCATGGCTGAAATCATGCCTAATAATTTTCTCTGACTTGATACACAAACAGAAATATATTGACTTTATACTCCATCTGGATATGGCTAATAAATTTGGGTTACTCAGCTATAAAATTGTTTTGTGGACATAAAACTCATTTAACTCATCAATTATGTGGTTCTAGTCACTGTCACTTGCCTTTTTGTGTATAAATAACTTATATTTTAAGCTTCTGAGCTGTTGTTTTATAAATTTTATCAACTAAAAGGTTATTATAGCTATATACAATTGTAAAATAGGACCACCTGTATCTATATACTTTATAGTATTTTCATTTTAGGTTTTAAATATTGTCATAAGAAGATTTACTAAAACATATACATATTTACTGTGGCTTAAATTAGTATATGATGGATTGCAATGCATTATCTCCCAAAGCATTGATGCTTTTTAAACAAGTGCCATTATTCAAAGGAGCTAAAGAATAATATAAAGCTAACTTTAAAGAAATGCATACACTTAATAAATATCACTATGCATCCTAATATGTTGTTATTTAAATATATAATCAAATTCTACTAAACTAGCCACTGAAATTTTAATGCCTCCCAAAACACAGTTCAAAACAGGTAATGGTTAATTTTCACAAAAGAGAATAGTTTGACTTTTTAAAAATATTTTCAGTGTAATATAAAAAAATTTTGAAAATATACAAATGTTTCTAATTGAAATTTCCGTAATATTCTCCCTATCACTTTTGGCCATAAACCCAGTATAATTTTGACTAAGCAAAAAGCAAGCAAAAACTTTTTCTTGCCATTCTCAACAACAAAACCTTAACATTTTGCCATTTTTTTCTTTTTCCAATACTACTAAAAATATGAAATTCTTCTCTGCAGATTCTTGAAGCTACTGAAACTCACACCATTGGATTGAGCAACATTCTGGGAAAAATGCAGACATTCATTCACAGGTAATGGGTTTTTACCTTAGTGCATAGAAACTGTTAGTGTCCTTGCATTTACATATCCAGAAAGAACAGCTGGGTAGGTTTTTCGAATATTCATAATTATCTCATTTTAACTCCTGGTACATTAAAAAATGGGAAAAGATTCCTGACACCTTTTCTTCTGCCTACCCTGTTCTTTCTAGACATATATAAGGACACAGAAATGCATAGACTTAAGCCCTCTCCCTCTTTCTCTCAATCTCTCCTGCTGTACTCAGTAAGAATTCTCACTGAGCACGTGCTACGTGCCTAATCCTTTTCATCTAAAAACCACGCAGGAGCCAGGTAAGCTTCCCAGCCACAATCTGCAGAAGAATGTTGAATCTAAACCCAGGCAGTTGTTTTTCAGAATCCAGGGTTCTTACCAGGATCTGCTTTGGTAAAACTAGAATGTTCTTTGGAAAAATAATTTGAAATTTTCACTTGCTAACGTTTTATTAAAATAAGCTTTCCCTAAGGAATTTTTTTTTTTTTAATTGAGAAATGATCTGGCTGAGTAACATTGGCTAGCCTTAAGTTCATGACCTGTGACCCAGCCTAAAGAGTGCTGGGGTTCCAGGCATGCTTGGCTTCTGCTAATTCTTAATTAAATTCAGTATATCTCTCATATTTAAAACTCAGTAAATATGAACTACATTTAAATAAAGGATGTGAAAATATCATGCATTAAAATGATTAATAAAAATTGCTTTCAAGTATCAAAATTTAAAGAGCATATTATTTCTTTAATTCTTGCATACTCATGCTCTCCTCAGTAATGAAACACCTGGGGTTTAAAAAAGAAGAAAAAGGTAAATCATTATACTTTCATAATAGAGACAGAAACTGACAATTGTCATCGTTATTATATTGATGAGCTAAAATATAGTTTCATTATTATATGGAGACTTGAATATTTTCTTATAATTCATGTAAAACCTATGTAGCTGCAGTCTATTTTTGCAAGTAATTTACCTATTTCCTTCAGATATTTTTAATTCTGTGAAATATGGGGTACAATAAAGACATACTGCAGTAGGAACAAACCACTTAAATTTACTGAAAATTTTTAGAGTATAAAAATAATATTTTAGATAGAATGAATATTGGCTAGTATTTTTTGCACAGTGACAATAGTTAATGATACCGGATCTGGAACGTGTGACACAGGGATCAGTTCATGGTGGAGTGCTAGGATTAAAGGTGTGAGTGCTACCCACTCTAAGTTGACTGGATAATATATAAGGGACAGAAAGAGCCATGGTCTTCTATTGTTGTTTTGTTACCTTCTTCCCACCACAAAATGTTTCTCTACTGCAATCCCTGTCTACCTTGCCACCTTACCTTGGAGCTAGCAATTATGAACTCAAACCTCTACAAACTCTGAGCTAAACAAACTGTTTTCCCTTTAACTTTGGGTATTGGATATTTTGTCTCAGCAGCAAGAGAAAACGATGTGCAACATTAGTAAATCATAGAATCATACACCATAAATAATGCAGTTGTTATTTTTCATTCAAAATTTCAAAAACTCAAAACTGTAACACACATAAGCACAATTAAAAAATAAAACTGTATCATAGGACAACTCCTGGGTAAATTTTATGTTAGCTGTTCTTATAGGTTTCTTGTCCCTTTACCATTGAGCTCTGGATTACTGCTTATGCTCTTCTAAATTTCAGTTTTTTGAAATTGAAACCCAGTCTGGCTGTGTAGTTCAGGATGACCTTGAATTCATGATCAAGAGCCTCAGCCTCCCAAGTGCTGGGAAAGTTCAATGGTTTTAACATTTATTTTTAACAATATTTATTTAAAATGAAAAGCATGATGTTTTCTATATTTATCTGAGCTCAATATTCATCACAAAGATGACCTAAACACATTAAACTCACCTTCTGAGCTAACTTTGCAACATAGATCTCAAATAGTTAACATGTTAATATTAAAATTTAGTATACTTCAAAACTTTCATTCTCTGACTTGAACTATTTATGAATTTACAAATTCAGTGCTCTAGTTTTTTCTTTTAGATGTGTGGTGCAGTCATTGTAGTTATTATAAGTTACTGTTTGGAGATAATGATTGAGTTCTGCCTTTGTGCAAGCATAAATGAAATTTTCTTCTGAATATTTGCTATTAACGTATCATCATCATTTTCATATAGAAGTAAAATATCTAAATAAAATGTAACCTAAATTATGAGATTTATGATCTATTTTTGATGTATTTGATGTGAGATAACCTATGTGAAATAACGAGAAATATTGCCAAGATGTAGGTGTCCATCAGTGGTTTGCTGACTCCTTTACCTAAATACACACTGCAAAGCTCAGCATATCTGTACTGCAAATGCCAAATTAATTATTAACAGCAAAGACCCTGAACTAATACAAGTGGTCACTAAATTTAAAGCTGGAAGCTGTTTTGAGTATATATTTAGATGTGTTTCATTTGTTTTTCAAGTATGCATCAATGCTGTAAAAATCAAAAACACTTTTAGAGATGACAGAAGCATTAGCATAGCAGGAGTTTCTGGCTTACCAGTCAATATTTTGGTCACAAGTAATTTTTATTTTGTTTAATGACATTATTTCATAGACAAAAAATGTAAATTGGCAAATTTGATATTCTTGAATTTTTCTTTTGTTCTATCAGGACCTATACCTCACTCACATCACTCAAGAAAAAATGGTTTCTATATTTTTAGCTTGTGTTAACAGAATAAATTTAAGACAATTCCTAGGAAATTAGAATGCTTCTAAGTTTTACCTCTAGCTGCCTTGTTAATGTGTATTGGAAAATAAAAGAATAAGTTCACCTTAAATAAATCTTCTGGTTGTAACCTGAAAGATTAAGATATGCTTCCTACTATATAGTCAGACTGTCTCAAAACAAAAACAACAACAACAACAGCAACAAAAGAACCATACATTTTAAGGACAAGATACACTGCGCCTCTTTTCAGGCCATTTCTCTTTTCAGTATTCATGTTGTAAAACTTTTTTTTTTTTGATGATTGAAATATTCAACACATGAAAGAACAAGTTGATTGCTTTATTTCCTCTTTCTGCCCTCCTTTCCTGTATATTCCATGTTTTTTTTCTTCTTCCCGCATTTAATCTACTCCCTCTTCTCTCCCTCCTTCTCTCTTTTCTTCCCTTTTTTGTTCTCTTTTCTTCTCAATCCAATTGTACATCATGTGCAAATTTGAGTCTCTGTAACTGAATCAAGTGAACTGAGAGGAAAGATGATCTGAATATTCTGGATATGATTTTCCAAAGTATTAATTTTCTGCTGTCTTAAAGATAATGATATACTTGCATATTACTATCTGGGAATTTTACAAATATAAGCTTTGAAAAATGTCTTAGATGATTTTGCTATTGTCTCTTATATGTTCTACATTTCTAAGTGGGTACCAAACTTTTAGGAGGTTGCAAATTATGCTCTGGCTATGTGATGAACATAATTACACACAATCATAGTAAATTTTTTTTTGTTGTTCTTTTTTTTTGTATTTTTAAAAATTTTTTTTATTTTAAAGATAGTAAAATCCAACAAAAGGTAACAGAACAATCAAAACAAAGCAGTAGAACTGGCATAGAACTTCAAAGAGAGATACTATGAAAACAATAGCTACTATATTGTATCTTGTTACTTTCAGAACAGTTGACCATTCCATCAGGTATAGCAAGAACAAACCAAAAACAAAACACAATAAAACCAATAAAAACAGGATATGAAATGAAGAAAAAAAATGAAAATTAAACAAAGATAAGCAAAACAATGAGAATAATATTGGGGCTCTTGAAGACAAGGCAGAGGATAATCCCACATATTTGCCACACTACACAATGTCATCTACCCAAGAAATGCTCAGCCTGCGGGCACCAGGCCTGCAAAATAACCTAACAACACAAGCACTTAGTTGCTATATGTACCTTAGTTGCTATGAACGTGGCGGGTTCTCTGAGCAAGCAGATTGCTTACGCTGGTGGGGGGCAGAGGTCCTTGATTTGTAGCCCACATGCTAGTAGGCCCATGGGACACACATCTCTCTCTTCCTGGAATTTGTGCAGTCACGCACACTCACCAGGGAGGCAGGCAGGGTTTCTTCTGGTTGTTGCCTCTCGGCCCAACATGGAGGGTTCTCAAATGGCACATCATTCTCTCCCTGGGTAAATTTTGAAGGATTTCAAAACATTTCTTGGTATAAGTACAATGAATGTTTTTCAAAAGAAGATTTGAAATGTACATACAGAGTCATAAGAATCTCTTTCTAATCAAATATGTGAATTGGATATTCACTTTTTTAATAAATAGGAATTCACCATTTTCACTCTGATGAAGTTTTATGTCCAGAAGCAAAATCAAATCAGCATGCCCCAAATGTTGCCTTGTATGTATGGTAGTCAAACTGGATAAGTTACAGGCTTTGTATTAGTGATGCCCAGCAAATAACATGTTTCAATCTTCTTTTAAATTTCATAATACTGTAGCACTTATATTTTTCAAACTAAATGAGTAGATTAATATGAAGACCAGTCTATTATATCGTGAAATTGGTTCATTCCAAAATTAAATTGCCTCTACATCAACTGAAAAACTTGTATGGTGCTAGTTAAAATCTGAGTATGTATCTCGGGTGTGGCAACTTCCTGCCTTTCTTGAAACAACTGACACTGTCCTAATCAATTTACTAGGCATTAATCCAGTGCTAAGCATTAACAAAGGGTGAAGGAAACAACTAGTGGTTAGGGCATTTAGAAGTTAAACATTCTGGGAAGACATCTAATAAATGTTCATGAAAACTATAAAGCTTTAAGGACAAAAATATTAGTTTTAAGGTGACAATTTTTTTTGATTGTTTGCTTTTTGGAAACAAGATCTCCCTGTGTAGTCCAGGCTGCCCTTGAACTTGCTGCAATTCTTCTGCCTCAGACTTCCAAGTGCTTGGGTGACAGATGTACACCATCATGCCCGGAAATTAATGTGATAGTATTTCCAAACTGGAAGATAATGTGCCAGAACAATTTTCCACTGTCAAGTAAAGTCAGAAATTTCATATCAAAAGATAAAATAACACTGTAGAAAATTGAGTCTAGTTGTTCTAAGTCCCATTGGAGACAATTATTGCTATTGATACTATCATGAGGCAGATTATAGTTTAACAGGAAAGGCATAGATTTCTGGAAGTTACATGTTCGTGGCTTCAGAGGACAGCTTTGAGTGTGATCTTGAAACTCAGCCCACATATGTGACTTCTAAATGAACAGAAGTATCAGCAAGTTGAAGGTCACACCTCTCCCAATGTCATGCAAGTTCCTCTTTTTCACCCCTTACTTTATGCCATACCTATACGAAAATGCATGCATATGACACAAGTCCCCAGTTTTATTCTAATTTATTCTTCAAAGAACTGGTCATTCACTATATTGTCATGATAATTAATTTTCTAACCTATGAAAAGGGGATATGGGTCTTCATTTGGAGTAAATATTCAAACAAATTATTTCCAGAATGATATAGCTAGCCTAATCAGTTGAGGGTAAAGTAGCAAGAAACTAAAACAATGTGAAAAGCGATGATCTTGCCATTCTTGTAACACTATCTGTACGTGTTTCTATATAATAGTCATTAAAATTAATGATTATAAACTTCAATTAATATTTTTAGGTAATTCATAGTGTGATTGCCTAGAGTTGAGTTTTATGCATTGAAGGAAATATCCTATTTAGAATGAAGTGGTACCTGTTGTGTTTAGATTCTATACATTTCAGATCATATGGAAATCATTGTCTCCAATCTAAGAGAAAAAATGTGGATTACATGCTGACAAATCTGTTAATTACAGTAAAGAGATTTAAAGAGAGACATAGAAACCTTGGGAACATAGCAAACACAGGAATGAACTGTGTTTTAGACTAAGAAGAAATTAATTACTTGAAAATAGTTTTTGATGTATTTCATGGAAGAAAAATGAGAATAATTTTGTAGAACTTCTGATGATACAGATTAGACCATTGTATTATTACTACATGCAAAAGAATTATTGTATGCAAGAACTTTCTGTTAAAACTGTCAAAATTTAAACAAATTCCTTAAAGAGGTAATATGAAAGTGACGGCAAACATATCTACAGTGGAGTTGTTCTACGTATTACGTGTAAATAGGTGCAAGGAGACATTTTGTGTTTTTTCCAATTTCTTAGATTCTTAATTTATGGTGATTCCATTGATTAATTCATTTGTTTTTCATTCCCTAAACATTTTATTTTGTTTGCTAAGTGAGAGTTGTTCATCTCTTTTATCAATCTCATCCAATTTGATTTTTAATATTAGAAAATACATTCCATTTCTCCCACATTTGGCTATACCCTCTTTGCATAACTTGTTAATATAGTTTTCACTTTCTATACCCATGCTGGACTTGAAGTTCAAGTATGTAGTGACAAGAAGGCCAGGATTTATCATGAGAAAGGAACATTCAACTTTTATTCTACAACCAGGAAGTGACTTTTCAGAGAACTCGTTTGCCTAATTGAATGGAGTGTCATGTTTGTATTCTAACAAGCTATGTATTTTAAAACAAAAATGCTAGCATATCTAAAGGGAGGTTAAAATGAAGTACAGTCACCTTACTATAAATTCCATTTGGCTACCATCTCCAGTACCACCTCTTTTATATAAATGAAAAATTGAACTCACAGCTAAACACTTCTAAATATTGGAAGCATTACTCTAACATAGACGCTGCTATTGTAGACAAAAACTGTTTGACTAATATGAAGTCATTACAAATCATGAGAAAAAACATTTTCTGTTGCTGTCATTTATTTGTGGTATTTGGAATGATTTTAAAATCTAATATAAGCCTGTGTTTGTCTTTTGTGTTAAATATAATAAATGATACAATGTTTATCAAGTATTGTGTGCTAAATATAAATACACTATGTCAGAAATTATATGATGTTTTCTTGTAGTTTGTCATAATTAAGTCAGAAACATTGACACTGATTGAGTAAGTGTCTTAGCATTGTATTTAGCATATTAATAGACGTTGGATGCCAACATCATAAACACAGGAAAATACTGAATCATTAATTTAATTCATAAACTCATATTTTAAATGAAAATGTAAGTGTTCCAAAATTCATTAGCCTAAATAACTGCCCAATTCTAGAATGGAAAATTTTTTATGGTAACTATAACTGTGCACATAACAGAAAGCAAACTGTAAAAATATATGATTAAACAAATAAAATGAATCAAAAGTCACATTTGTCACTGACTCAGGGGTTTGACCTATTTGGAATCAACTAATAATAAGTAGTTAGAGAGAGAAAAGAAGAGGTAAAAATGTAGAAAGGCTAATCAAAGGGTACTATGTTACAATTAGACAAGAGTAGGGAGTTCCAGTATACTACTGTACAGTGGGACAGCTATGGTAACAATAATGTGTTACATATTTTAGAAAGCCAGAAGAAATTTTGAATTTTTAAATAAAGTAATGATAAATATTTGAGAAAATGAACTGTTTAACTTGGTTTAAATACTAAATATACATTAAATACTAAATATATATTGAAAGATCAAGTTACCCTATGGATATAAAAGTATAGTTTTTATGTTTTTATATCAATTAAACATATAATATGATTTAAAATAAACATGACACTTATTTTTAAGGGCATTATTCCTATAACCATTATTTTGTTTTTAGAATTTCTATTGAAGACCAAAAATAAATAATGAAAGACATTATTAAAATGATAAATTATGATAGCAGTATCCTGGAAAAGGGAAATGAAGGTATAAAGAAGATTAGCCTATAAAATAGCATTAAGAATGTCAAGGCTTATTGTTTGTGATTTTCTTTTTCCTCTTCTTTCATTTCACTTTTTCCATGTCTCTGGAAAGAGACTCATTTCCTAGGCCAAGGGCTGAGCGACAGGCACAGCAGGAAGGAATTTAAGTAAGCAGGAGTGGATGTCACAGCTTCCCAGAGCTCAGCCTACAGTGAAGCTCAGGTAAATATTTGTTAAGTGAAACAGACTTGCAAATGTCTAAATATATTAGAAGACAGGTTCATGAATATTACAATTATAACTCCAGGCTTACCTTTCTGCTGGCAGAGGCATATTCAAGCACAAATAGTTGAGTTATTGATTGATGCAATTGGATTTAGTCCCAGTAATTCTGGAAAAAATATCTCCAAGCTGAATTCACCCACTTAGAAGCATCAGCACATTGTGGAGGACTGCATGTCATCCTCCCCCAGACCCAAATATGATTGTGCTTGTTTGCAAGCAGTGCAGGCTGTACAGAGTTGACATCCCTAAACTGGCTTTGAGTTTGAACATTGAGGCTATGTACGTGTCTTCATGGAAGCAAATGAGTGGCATATTGGCCTAGCATTGCTCCTCACCAATGGCCATAGTTTAGCCCAGAGAAGTGGGTTCATTATCTCACATGAGAGAATCTCTCCACTGAGGCCTGTGTGACTCCAGAGAAAATTCCTTCCCAGAATTGAATATAAAACAAGTTACTCGTTAGCCATAACCTGAATCTGGCTGTTCTGTTCCTTTTGTAAGAATGCTTTGTTCCCTCTGTTGCAAGCCTTGCCTGTCTAGCCACTTAGCTAGCACATGTAGTTGTATTTCCCTCACAGTTTTCTTGGATATAACTGTGGTCAGTAAATACCGAGGTTCTGCCTGCCTCATGACTTTTTGTTCCCCGTGAACAACTGACTATCCCAGATCCCCTTTGCATTTTATTTGCCTTTTGCTCTCTCTCTCTCTTTTTTCTAGCCATGTGCCATAACATCTTGCAGGAAACTGGGAAACCACTGTACAGGTTCCTGACAGCATATGACTGAAAGGATGCTTAATTCCACACAGCAAAGTACAGCTCAAAAAACTGAGGTCTTGAAATGGATCCTGCAAAGCAATAATAAATGAAGAGGCCAGAGAATAAGTCACTTTTTCTTAAGATATGTGGTAATGGATATTAGTTAATTTTAGTCTCAAGGTGCAATTCCAGGACAGCCTACTGGCAGAAAATTATTCATAGTAAAACAGGGCCTTGGGAAGGGCTGAAGGGAGTGAAGTCTGGGGAATGGTTGAAAGGAAATTTGACCATGAATATTAGAAACAATCCTCTCTGAAATGGTGAAATCATAAGAATGTAGATGTCTCAAAGGTACGAAAGGAAGATGAAATGATAATATTTATCAAATTAAAAAATGAATAGTTAGTTTTCTATAAAAACAGTGAGAGCTTTACAGTAAATTAATCATACAATGCCGCAATGTAGATCTGCTTACTGTTGAGACTGTGGTCGTGGTGCATCCCAACGGTGCCAAAAGGACAATTACAGGGACAGCAGGGAAAGTCTTCTTCAAGTAGCACAAACTCAGAGAATTCAAACAGAAAGACGCCTTATCTCTAGTGACTGTGTGCGTCTGGGCAAACTCGAGAATCAAGTATTTAGTTGCACAATGTGAAAAAAGAGTTTCCAGACTCAAATAACAGAAACTGAATTAAAGTTGTTTGGTGTTAATTATAACTATTAATATAACTCTGTTGCAAAAGTTCCTATCCCTTATTTTAGATATTCCCAAGAGTGCAGGGTGAAAGATCTATGTTGATGAATCTAATTACCTGGTAAAAATTATTTTAAAAATTGTACTGAAAATGGTGCTTCATTAATATGAATCAATAATGCAATTTGACTGCTAAAAAGGCTAATGCAATCTCAGCTTCATTAATTGAACCAGAACATCACATCACAGGAAATAGTAGTTCTACTCTATGAGAGTTTATTAAAAGTTAGCTTCAAATATATGTATCTTGAGGATTTATACTTTGGGTGGAAAAAAAAAACTATGCCAGGCTGTATCAGTAAAAAAGAATTAAAAATCATGTAATAAGTAAAACAGTTTTTCCTGGTGATTATCTCTCTGGAGACTTTGCTTGGCTTTTTCTGGGCTGCTTTTCTCTAGATCCTTCCACAATGGATCTTTCTTACCATTTAGTTCTCAGTTCAAATATTACCTCCTGTAGATGAATGCTTTGATCATTTCTTGTACAGAATGTTTGTGCCTCCCAGGGCAACCTCTTCCCCTCACACAATTTATTTATCTTCTTAAGAATACATGTTTTTTATATTTATACATTTACATATTCTAAATTTGGATGCAGTGCTTTTCAGTGAAAGTGGAACTTTTCTTACCAGATTATCATCATATTTAAAGCCAAGCACTACACCTAGCACATAATAAGCCATTAAAAAAAAAAAAAAACAGAAGAATGTTGCTTGGAATGGTGTAGTATGAAGAAAGTGTAATAATTTGATTGAAATAATCTATTGTTTCAGAATAGAGAAAGAGAGAAAATAGTTTGATTTTGAAAGAGGGCACATTTCATGTTAGTGCAAGAAACAGTTTTTATACAATGGAAACATCTTATTTTATTTTATTTTATTCTATTTTATTTTTGATACCGGGGATTGAACTCACAACCTTGAGCCTCACAGGCAGGCACTTACACCACTGAGCTAAATCCCTGGCACAATGGAAATACCATTCTATGAACAGAATTATCTTTTATGGAAGGACATATGCAAAAAAATTCGAGTAGAAAATGTTTACATACTTATTCATTAAACTGGTAAAGTTCTGCTGCTCTTCATCTGCTTTTCCAATTCTTAGACATTATTCTAATATAATCCATGTTATTATACATTTTATTTCAAGAAGAAATCATTAAAATATTATTTATCAATGAAATATTGTATGTTTATGAATAAGCTTCCTGTGCATTCTACATGTACACTTTTCAGAGTAGGCTACTCTAAATTGTATTAAGACTGTAATAATAGTTTTTCATGTAACAGAGGAATAAGCATTAAAACCAAACCAAATAATTAATCTGAAACCAGTTATATTATTAGCAAAACTCATGATATATATGGTTTTTCTTCATCATCCTGTACTAAGCTTTTTATTTTTAGAATTTGGAATAATATGATTGTGTTATGCAGGAGTTCGTTTTATTTTCAATTCCTTTTGTTTTTTTGTTATCATTACTTCATGAATAGTTTTATAGCTATTGCACTTGGTCTTTTAATTATAAACAATTATTAGGAAATTTCTCTAATTATTTCAAATATTCTTATTTGGATGTCACAGAGTATGTTTATTAGTCCAGAATATTTCTGTCCGAAGTAATAAAGAATTACTTTAGTTATTTTAAGCAGAAAAAGGAGAATATATTGGTTCACATATATAAAAATCCCTGAACTATATCTGGTTTTACATCATCTGCATTCAGGGACTCATTGATATTCTTTGTGCCATCCAGTTTGACATTTTCTCCACTGGCTTCAATCTAATACAGAATTTCTCCTCCAAAATTATGAAATTATGATCTCCCTGCTTAATTACCCAAGTAGAAGTGAATTCATCTTTTCCAAAAGTTTTGGCCACTGTTGGTCATTGACTGAACTTGGTCCATGTCTTGTTGGATGCCTTCTTACGGAAACACTCAAGTGTGGGACTCTCCTTGTTTGTGTCCAAACTGATACCATGAATTGACATGGTGGCAAGGATAGGACTCTTCAAAGGGAAGAAATGAATCTACTTTGTTGCTAGAAGAAAGAGAAACAGTGTCTGGCCAGTAAGAACAGTCATTTACTCTAGGACATTTTCTTCCTGCTTTTGTGACTTGGTGAATAATTCAGAGGTTTCCTTACTCATGGCTTCATGCATTAATTACAAAATTCTGTTCTCCCTTCTCCTCATTTCAATTCTTCATTTTAAATTAGTTCCCCACTTCACCATTTCCTACCTAATTTTTTTCTCTTATATATCAGTTCATTTTTATTGTCCATTTGTGGTTCCATCGTACTTTTCTTGAGGCATTGTGAACATAATGACATAGATACATGGAAGTGGAGGAATTTCCTGTTGAGTTTCTAATATGTTTTTGAGAAAATATTTCATTGGATTTAAATAGCTGAATCCAAAGTTTAATTTCATCATCTTAATGCACAATATAAAATATGCCTCAGATTAAAACTGGTGGTTAACTTAACAACAGCTGAATTACATCAGCATGGTGCTGAGTGTAGATGGCCCACCTGAAGAAAGTTGTCAGCATAAATAGAGATGAGGAGAAGAAGAGTGAGGTGTTGTGGGTTCTCCTAAGTGTTGCTGTTTCCAGCCGCTGGTTCTCCTGGAGGAGCTTGTCATGCTGGTTTCCCCAATATGGATTCGGCCATGATCATCGGAGGAGCTCAGGACCTTGTTGTTGAGAGTGGCTATGGTTCACTTCGTAGGAGCTCTGCTCCTTACTTTGAGTATTGCTTCCTGGCTCCAGAGGGGAAGACGTGTGCTGTTTAATCTCCAGGAGAAGCTTGTCACGCTGGCTTCCTCACATGTACTCGACTGTTCTCACTGTTGGAGGAGCTCAGGACCTCACTGTCACTGAGGATGGCTGAGGTACTTCTCAGGGCAGCCCTGCTCCTTACTTTGAGCATGACTTCTTGGCTCCAGTGTAGAACCCTCAACCTACTGCATAGCTCCTGCACCCCACTGGCACAGACTTGCTAGCTTCCACTGCTGACCTTTGGGCTTTCCCAGTGCAGATCTGTAAAATAGACTGGAGTGAGTCCTTATCATGTGCTCTTAGATTTCCAGTTGGATTTGTGGGAGGCATTGTCATGGGCTCTGGGTCTTTAGCTGGACTCATGCAGGACATTGCTGTGGGATCCAGGCCCTTGGCTGAATATTCTGGGTCTTTAGTGTTATGGACAGATTTTCCTGCACTTTCTTGTGTTTAACTCTGGGTGACCATCATAAAGCAGTATTATAAATTCTGTGTCCTGTATGCAGTTGTTCTCCCCATAACCCCTGACTACAACATTCAGCTATCACTTATTTCAGTGTTTATTTTATTTTATTTTATATTAGAAAACTCCATTTTCAAATATTTTGGTCCTTTCTTCTGAGGATAAACAGATATTCTCATATTTCATCTATTTATAGCTGGACAATAATACTGGTTTGTCTCTGTGATGTCACATTAAATTATTAGGCTATAAGGACAATATTTACTTAAAATTCAAAGAAATATGGACCTTTATTATACATGCAATAAAGTGTGTAAAATATTCTAGAGAAATCAGGTGTCACTTTTATGTATCAAAATTTCTTACCAAATCTCTGGTTAAACAAAAAGAAAATGAAAAAAATGCTTAAAAAAACAAAAAGAAGCACACACACACAAAACTATGATAGTGTCTCTGTACCCAGAGTTGCTCACGATACAGTCTTTTCTCCTTTCTGTCTGCACACACTTTGCCCTGAATCGTCACATATTTGTCATTACCTGGTGGAATCCAGCTTTTATTTTTGTCTGGTATTCTGATAATCTTTTATTTACAATGATAAAAAAATCTTTTACTTGTTTTGTCACAAGATTTTAGAACATTCTAGGTTACTCATTAACTTGAGGTTTCATAGTAAGCTGTTCTTTTTCAAAAAATGTATGAAATTGTCTGGGGAGCTAAGGAAGAGCATCAGTCACTAAGGAACCCCTTCAATAAACCTACCATCCCGCCTCCCAGGTACATCCTGTTTCCACGTAGTATCAAATCAGAACAGGGAATCTGGAATCAGACTGTGAGAGTACCAAAATTGTATTCACTTAAATACTTCAGTTGTCTTATCAATAATTGAGAATGAAACTTATTTATGAAACTCATAGGACTGTCATGAGTGAATGATATATTATACAGTGTACTCTACCCTTAATTGTGTTAGGTTTTAGTCTTTTTCATATGAAGTCAACAACATGTGTGCCATTACTCTGTTGTGAACACCGATAGCAGAACATTGTTTAGGTTTGGGTGTTATAGAATATTTCACTTTTATTTTCTTTTGAAACTATTCACATCATATCTCATTAAAATATCAGCATTCCTATAATAGGTTGTTTTGTTCATGGATACTAAAGGCTTTGTGGTGCAGGTAGAATTAAAATTTGATGCTATATTTTCCAAATTTCACATAGATCACTTCTCCAGTGTAAGGATCACTATTGTGAATTTTTAGGCCACTCCACATTAACTGCTCATAAAGACCAGTTTGTATTAAAATTCTTCGATGACTTTAATGTTCTGCAATATATTAAAAGGATACTTGCAAATTCCAGTGGAGACATGATGATTCAACTTTTCTGGTCCTCTCTTGTATAACCAAAGCTCATGTTACATGTGTTTTCTTTATTACTTTTCATGTTTCACATAAATTATTTATGAGATATTTGCTTTATTTTCCCCATCTTTTCATTCTTTCATCATTCTTATCTAGTTTTGATCCCTGAATGCAGACACACACACACATATATCATGTCCATTATATTAAAGGAGTTGTTGATTTTTTGTGTGATTGATGACATATAGTATTAAGTACAACTTGATAAAGAATCTTCAGTTTGGCAGAGAAAAATCTCATTCACTCATTACTTACAAAGTGCTAAATAACACTTCCATTACCATTTTTATCATTTCTAAATATCATCCATATTTTAAAAGCCATCAAGATTTATGGAGCCCATTTCCTTGTTTTGATTAAAGGACAACAAATAAAATATACATTTATTAAGTAAGTACAAGTATGGAGTTAGGTAATGACATGGAAAGAAATACAGTTGAATGAGGTGGAGATGCTGGGACTGCAGTCCTGCTTTAAATGAAATATCAAGTAAAGTGAGGTGGAGCACAAATGCGACTCAAGATATTACTGAGCAAACTTGGGTTATGCTTGGCTCAAAATTCCTATCCTGTTGTTTTATTTTCATTCTTGGGTTGGGATGGTGAAGTCTACAGACTTCTGTGCTGTGGACAAAACAGCAGTCTTTATAGAAGAACTAAGAGAACAATAGTGTGGATGAAATATTTATGAAATTTATAAATTCTGTATATTACACTCTATGATCCTTGTGTGCTTCATACATTTTTCATTACATATGACATAATCGGTGAGATTTCAGGCATTCTTTTGTTATTCACATTAGCTAACTGTTCAGGTTTTATAGCACATCAACAGTGAGAGGCTCAGTCTTGTAAGACCTATTGAGCCAAAACCTGGGCAACTTTAAACTATTTCTCCATTAGTGTTATTGACTAACTTAGGCAATGTGTACATAATACCAACTTATTTATACATCATGATTAGGAATTTAGGAAGATGTTTCCATATTTTAAAAATTTTACTGTTAGTATTAAAGATCATACACATTATAATATGTTGCTCTGTCAAAGACCAATTCTATTTGAAATTTTCAGACATTGTTCTTGAGTAAAAATTATTACAATGCTTTTTACAAATTATATACTGGCCATTCCTTCCTTTCTTCTTTCCTTTCCTTTCTTCTTTCTTCTTTCCGCAGGGATTAAACCCTGGGTTAATACTTCTTTACCATTTAAAAGTTCATAATGAATGTTAATCAATAGCAACAGTATGGAAACCATGTTAGAAACTTAATGAAGCGATTGAAATCAGAATGTATTTCAGAGTCAGGTGAGAACCTGTCCCTCCAAGGAACAACTCTATTGTAAAATGAGGAAATATAAACTAGTAGAATTTAAACAGAATTGGCATATGCTTTAGATTAATTATCAAGGAAGTCAGAGCAAAGCATCCCCTTGAGATTAGAGTGAAAGCTTTTCTTACAGTAATGTAATAAAATGCAGTTTATAATTTAACTGATACATAAAGCAACATTGATATATTACAATTTTCTATTGAGATTGAACAAAGAAACTTCTCTTATATTCACATGTGGATAAAGCATGTGGCAGGTTAGTTGTTCTAAGTACAAACTTAAAAGAATTAACCTGCATTTTGAAATGTGTCAGAGCAAAGGATGCATAAGCATTTGCTTCATAGTTGATGAGCGAAATTTGAGATAGTTTAAAGGCATTTCCTTAAGCGATAGTGAATGGAAGTTTTTTAAAAAAGAGAGATTTCCAAAGTGAAAGATAAAAAAATTAAACATGAATCATGTCTAATGGGCAATTGGATATTGGGGTAGATGAAAACACGTGACTTACATCATTAGAAGCAGGATGAAGAAAGGGTTAGCTCTGAAGATCTGCAAAGCATAAGGAAATTCAATACCACAAATATCATTAAGAAGGGTCAAGAAGCAAAATTCTTGGCATTTACCTCTTTTCACATTAATTCTGCCTCCCTTTTAACTCTGGAACAGATTGTGGTAGTCAAGTGTTGGAGAAAGAGAGTCCAAATCTAGGCCAGGAACTGAAAATAGAAACCATGGCTCCAGCCTTTTCCTCCAGCAAGTGATGCCCCTGGAAGGCTACTTCTGTTGGAAGGGACAAAATATAATTTTGAATGAATTTAAGTGAGATCCTCCTCTCTAGATGAAAATGAGGGCAACCAAATGAAGAACCTGCAAAAATTTCTTCTACAGAAGAAATATTTTATGCTTGTAGAACATGTAATTTTAGAATAAAAGCAAAATACTGTTTTATTGCATCTTAACTCTACTTGTCAAATAAATATTTCTATAAATAAATTCAATGTACAACATAATAAAAAATATTTCTTTTGATTCCTACGTCAATGGAAATTTTGACTGATCAAGAATCGAATATGAAGTTTCTGAACCATTTCACAGAAAAAATTTTGTTTTCACTATACAGAATCAACTTTCCTTAAGCTGAAGCAGTTTTCCAGAGAGGATTTTAGATCACTATTAACTAAAATATCAACTAGCTATAAAATTGGATTAATTGATTAGATTGGTGCACAAATGGAATTATGAGCAATAGTTATTTTCTGTGTCTCAGTATCTACCAGTCCCTAAAATTAGCTGTTTTGTTTTTCTATTAACCCTAAAATGACTGAGGAAAAAAGAATAACTAATGATTTAATGAAAAAAAAGAATGAATAAATGAATAAAACAAAGATAATGTACCTGAGTTTTGAGAAAGATACCTGAAGAAATGTAGTAGGCGGTGGCTATTTTATTCTTATTAAAGTAAAAATATAATACGATCTGAATTTCTACAATTTCAGGTGAAAGAAGCAGTATACGTGAAAAAAGAAGATTTCTCAATTCACAGAAATTAATGAGCACTAATACTTTCGAGAGTATTTAAGGCAGTTCCCTCCACACTGAAGCCCTTTTCTTCCTTCCTAAGAGTAATCGCGTGGCGCTGCTGCGCGGCGGAAGGAAAAGCCCGGCTTTCATCAATCTCCTTGTTGGCTGAGCAGAGAAAGCGCAGCTGCGGGTGGGACTCTTGCAGAATTCAGAGTAGGTTTTCTCCTGAGGGAATCCGACCACCGGCCCCTGGCTTGCTCCCGGACGTGGGCTGAGATTGGACACAAAAAAGGAATGGATGCGTGAAACTGCGTTTCAAAAGGTCACTGCAAGGAAAGAAGTGAAAAAGCAGAGGTGCCTCTTCCTTTTTCAGTTTTTCGAAATTAACTTAAAAATAAGTGAGATGATTAAACGCATTTTTCTTTCGGTCTAAAAATGAAGGAATGGCATTTCAAATTGAAATGAACCAGTCATTTTAGAAAATGAGAAAGTTGTCATTTTGAATAACGTGAGTGTCTGTTTAATACAAATTTCATATTGTGCTAATATTTATTTATGATATCATTAAGATAAACAGCTTTATAATAATTGATTTTATTAATACTGCACTTTCCAAGCTTCTGAAAATTGTCCTGAGGCTGTTTAACTAACTTTGACTGATGTTTTCAAACTCCAGTGAATATGGTGCTTTTAGTTACCTTTTCAAATGAGTAGCTATTGATTTCACCTTGGCTGTCTAGGCTCTACCTGACTGCTTTTGGCTTCTGTCATTTTTAGGTACAAGTATCTTCAAGGCTGCAGTTTGATGTAAACGTAAGAATAAAGAAAGCACAGCAAACATTAGCTCACCAAAAACTGGGCTTAGTGGAAACCGCGGGGCAGGACGGCAAGGACAGTGGGCACGGAGTAAGTGTGCGGGCGAGCTCGGGAGGACGGGTGCACGGTGCACAGGGAACGCAGCCCACCCAGCCTTGCCTGTTACGCAGCGAGCGTGGCAGGTGTGTGACAGGTTCACCCTGATCACAGGACTCGATTTAAATCTAAGGCCTTGTTTCCCTTCTGAGAGCTGCAGGGTGGCAGCTGCCGAGCGGAGCCTGAGCGGCGGGGGAAGAAGATGCTGAGAATAAAGGGACTCCTGGCAATTAATCACACTTGTCAGGAAGCGTCAAGACGAACTGTCGCGCTTGCCAAAGCAAGGGACTCGTGTGCCCCCGAAGACCAAGGCCTCCAAGTCCTCCAGTATTATTGATGGTACTTGCTCTAATCAGAGCGGTACTGCGATGAGTTACTAAATAGCAAAAGAAAAAGCCAACAAGTTTCAGTAAAAACACCATTGTTGATTTTACTGCAAGTTCAAGTTTATAAAAGGAGCAATAGGCAATTTTTATAAATTAATGCAAAAACTGTTTTTGTTCCAGTTGATGTTCTGAGTTAGTTTGGTTCAGAAGTGCTTTGGAATGGTGGAAGCGGGTGGTGCCTTCTAAATTCTCTTCACTTGCGGTTCTTGGACAGTTTAAACTCATTCCTGCACTCTACTTGGCCCTCGTGTTGTTAAAATCTTTGTTAACTACTCTCTACTCTCTCCCCTCCCTAGTATGTGGTATGATTTGTGTGTGAAGTATCTTTCCGTTAGGCCCATTTCTGTTTCCCAATTTCTATTCATCTAATTTTTTCCCATAAAATTACTAGGGCTATTTTCTAATGCACACATATTTATAACATTTGCCTGCTTTAACTCTTCAATATCTCAGGAGTGTATATTTTAAGTACAAGAATTTAAAAATACGTGGTGTAAGAGTACATTTTGGCATGATTTATGGGATTCTAAGCAAATGTTTCCAATGCTTTCTTTTAAATAAAAACAATGCATTTAATATGTTTCAAGTCTTTTGGTTTAGAGAAAGTGCTTCTGCATATGCACTATTTGTCTCTAGGTAATAAACATGCATTTTATAAAAGCAATGTAATGTCCAGTCTACGTGGAATTCAAGACCCAAAACTATCACGATGGTGATAGGTATAGCACAGAAGATGGTCCAGAATCCACCCTGCCTGCTTCTGAAGTTTAACCTTTCTCCTGCCTACATGAGATGTCATACTTCTCCCAGAGAAACTTCTGTACTTCCAGGATTTTTTTTTATATGGTTCTTTCTTTCTGCCACAAATTTCTTTTTCTTTTCTGATTGGTAAATTCCTATTAGTTCTTTAAGATTCTTCACACTTTATGTCTGTGTAGATGTAAACTCAGAGAATCAATTACCATGTCCTAAGTGTAAATTAAGTTCTTAGAACAACATATATATATATATATATATATATATATATATATATTCTATCAATAATATTGTATTTGGTTTTTGTTTTCTTGTTTTCCTGATAAATTATGAACTTTCTCAGACTGTATCTCCCATGGAATACATTTTAGTCTGTATTTTAGCTACAATTTTTAGTATAATACTGAAACCGTGGGAAGTCTTTGACAAAATTTATTTCAGAAATGTAAGAATGTGAGACATGAGAGCTTTAAATTGTCAGGAAATATTGAATTTAGATTTCTGTATCTCCTAAAGTATGGTCTGAATTTTAAATACCATTTTCTTTGCCTTTTAAACTACGATAACTTCATTTATTACTCCTTTCAGTCATCCACACATAGATTCACAGGCATCACACTTACCTCTGAGTTTCTGAAAACAGACTGTAACTGACTCTTTGTAGGGGGAAATTCGTGAAAGGGAGAAACTGCACAATGCGAACACCGACCTTTATTGCTGTCTCACTCTCTACTTTCTGTTGTTCTCAGACCCTGTCTTGTGTTGATGGAAGATAAGTCCAAAAAAAAAAAAATAGTTCAACTTATACCTAGCACTAGAAATGAATTAAAGCTTAAAAATTTAAATGATTTTCCAGAACCATTTATGTTTTTCTCATAGTTTTCCTAAGTCTGTCTTCAATTATTATTTTTCTCAGTAGAAGCATACAGAACAGATGGAATTGAAGAGTTGGGGTTTGTGCTTTTTGTTTGCTCAAAACAGTTCTCAGCCCAGCATAATTCATGATATACAATAAACACTCACTGAAGAGCTAATTTGAAATAATGAATTCAATGCACATTAGTTGAACATCTATCACCATCAAGATCTTTTCCAGACCTAGAGAATCCATGAGTCAGTGAAGAAATGCTTTATGCTGGTTCCTTTATTCCTTGAATATTTAAAGAATGCATAGACTTTGTCAGACGCGGTTACTCTGAACAAAGGAAAACCACTGGTGGTTCCCAACTTTCCGAATCTTCGAAGCTGGCATCAAGCAGAAGTATATTTAGATGCTGTGAGCATAAATTCAGAAATCAGTTAATTCTACCCAAGAGAAAATGAAATGATACCCAGAAATATGTTGAGCATCTATCCATGGCTATGCCAAGTGTTGCACATGAGTGTGTCCATGCCGAGTGTGGCACATACGTGTATCATTTATGCAACTCATCTGGTGTTGCTTTGGAAATGCTTCCTATAATGTTGTGTATACTGATAGAGAACTTTATCATGATACAACAAGCAGTTTCATTTTAACTGTGTTCAATGAACCTAGTGATAATTAATGGTAACTTGTATTCTCATTCAAGTAGACTATGAATTATGTTTTATAAAAATCTAACCACTGTATGTGGAATTTGTTTCTTTTCCTTTGCTTTTGACTCCTATGCTTGACTAAAAGAAAGCAAGTGATAGTGCTTAGCCTGATTGAAGAAACAAAAGATGCACCACACAGGATACTGACATGCAAGTCACAGGAATATCAGAAATCCCATCAGAAAGTGGATAAGAAAAGATAGCAAATATTATCACCCAATTTAAGATTAGTTCATGAGTTTTCATATTATAATATGTATCAGAAAATTTGGTGCAACTTGGGAATCTGGCCAAGTTGAAAGTAAAAATAAGTATAGAAGTGGAAAGTTTACTGTACTATGTTGCAAACATTGCCTTGGGGACCATGTCATGAGATTTTATAAAGAATGATTCAGCTAGCAAGGTCATGTACAGCAAAGGATTGCCTCCTATCCAGTGAGCATAAGTCAGAATCATGTCCTTCATATTTTTTTATTAGGCCAGAAAAGATCATAAAAAGAAGTAAAATTTGAGATAAGACTTAAAGCAATATTTTTTTTTTTCCCAACAGGTGGGGCCAGTGAAGAAAGGAGAAAATTAGAAGAAATGATCCAGTCGCTGAGGTAGGTGCAGCGTTGTGAGAGGCTTGCCTGGGCTACAACTCGAGCTTAAGGCCGTCCTGAGCT
Source organism: Dasyprocta punctata (assembly GCA_004363535.1). NCBI lineage: Eukaryota > Metazoa > Chordata > Mammalia > Rodentia > Dasyproctidae > Dasyprocta > Dasyprocta punctata. The sequence goes on from RJWM01023287.1 coordinate 25,094, forward strand.
ACATAGTGCAACCCTGCCTCAAAAAAACTAGGGCTGGGAGTTTGGCTCAGTGGCTTAAGCGCCTGTCTGGCAGGCATGAGGTTGTGAGTTCAAATCCTGGTGCTGCAAAAAAAAAAAAAAAGAAAAAAAAAAAGAAATGATCCACTATGTAAACCACATTCTGAGTCATTAGGAAGGTTACAGGTTGAAGCTATGAGCAGGAAAAAGTTCGGGGATTGGACAGGAAATTATACAATTGAAGAAAAGCAGCTGTAACAATGGGTTTTGCATTTTGAAGTTACTAAAGTACTTGAAAGAATTATTTTATACACTTTTATTATGAGATTGAAATATTCATTAGTGTTATCAAAAGAAAAAAAGTAAAACTGGAGACCATACACATTAGTATAAGTGAGCTCTAAGTTCTTCATAATTCCTGCTTCACTAAATATAGAGGCACTGGCCAGCGTGAAGTCACACATCCAAAACCTCCTGGAAGGTCTGGTTAACGATTAAAAGATAGCCTATGGGGCCACAAGTTCCAGTAGACTCAAAATGCATCGCCTTAAGGGATGAATGCTTTAGCCTTCCTCTCCCCCCTACTCTGATTTATCACTTAGGCCCTAAGGTCAGTCCTGTAACAGACCACCCTGACCTTCCCTGGTCCTTCCCCTGCCCTTACATGAGTTCTGCCCAGATGCACTTATTTTTCCCTTTATCCTTGCTTCCTGGTTCTGTCAAAAAACCACAGAGGCTTCAGTTTGCGACTGTCCTTATGAGACTCTCTCATGCTGAGGGGCTCTGTTAAGCGCAGTTTCTCTGGGCCTTCTTGGAGTTTGAATTGGACATTGACTCCAAGTAATCTTTCATTCTTTGCCCTATGCCTTGGTTGTAAACTGCAACAATTGCAACAGCCTAAAACAAAAACATGAAAAATTCTATAACAATCACAGTATTTTCTGAAATGCAAATCATTTTATTGACAATTGAGCACTTAACATCCTTATCGCTAACAATCAACATTACCTACCTCTACCCCACCACTCAGTCTACAATAAACCAACAGATAATTCTTAAATGTCTTAGAGTTACTTCTGCTTCTAGAATAACTTGAAGAAAAGTAAGGCCAGATAAAATGCAACAGAACCATGTACTTTTAGAATACTTGCCAGGATTTGAGGGAATCTCAGAGAAGATGGGCTCATATTCTGCAAGATGTTCTAACCTCAGTGTATTTGCTGATTTGTAAGGAAAACCGAAAGGCTGTGAGGTCAGATACTGCTATTACTAAGAAGCTAGAAAGACAACAGAGCTTTCAGTAGTTTCTTAGATCTGGAGAGAAAAAAATAAAGCTTAAATATGCAAAGGCAGCCAAAACTGTAGAGGACAACATTTAAAAAAAAAATCATGGAGAACTAAGACATTGTGATTTTTCTCTTTTCTGAATTTATTGAAATCTTAAGCTATATGAAAAAATGCAAAGGAACTAAACAGACTGTTTCTCAAAATATTATATAGTTTTTGACAGTCTTTGAGATCAAAGGAATTAAAATTTTAAAAATGCATTGTAGATCCAGTAAGGTGAGGGATTTTGGCTAACTGTTGTTAATTTAAGGAACTCTCCCTTACTCTAACTCTTCAATGAAAGGAAGAGAGACTGTTCTCTGGAACAAGATCAAGTTATACAGAGGCTATACTTTTGTTAAGGCAAAATGTCCCATGACTGATAAAAATTAAGCAGCATGCCAAGAAAATATACCAAGAAAAACAAATAACAATAAAATGACCCAGGGAAGACCCAAATATGGTAGGTATTAAATGGTGATACACAGTAAAGAAAGTGGGATTTGATTTTAAGAAAATGTATGATATAATGGGAGATTTTTTGAAAACAATAAAATAGAAGAATTTAATTTTTCCAGTTTAAAAATTAATAAGATAAGAAACAAAAACATGGGCCTAACAGCAAATTGGATGCAGATAAAGAACTGGTTAGTAGCTGGAAGTTAAGGGTAACATAAGATACACTAAGTAAAGGAAGTAAAAGAAGCAGACAATAAAAGAATAAGAGACACATGGAGAAAAAGTAAAGAAAAGTATGGAGCAGAACATGGCTTGCTAGTGACAAACAATTCTCCACAGAGTTATAAGCAAAGTTATAAATTCACATACTCAAACAATGCTGTGAATAGAAGCGAGATAACTTACAAGGTGAAGAAGCACTACAGCCTGATCCTTCACTAACACTCTCATGGTGTTGTGTCTAAGCAAACTGAGTAGAAATTGCTAAAACTGAATCACTAGAGATGCTTCAGGGAATATGGGAAGGGGAAGCCTGGAAAGGTTGGTTGTAGAGATGTTCAGATAACAGGTAAAGAGGAAGAAGTTTTAGTGTCCTCTTGAAAAATTATCTGAAGATGCTAATAGATTCTTTTCTTACCACAAGAATTTCCCCAAGTTGTTGCAGGTTGCTTCCCCTTGGGCTTCACTGGGGTTTTGTAAATGAAGAAAGTTGGCAGAGAGAAATGTTATCATATGCATTTATAATTCTGTGGTTGTCGATATTTTTTTTTAAAATACCTTATCTCTCTAAAAAATGTTATGATTAGACAGGATAGATAAGAAAAATCCCCACTTCAACCAGAGTGGAACTGGTTTTGAGAACAGTTAGATATGTCATATGAAATCTTTTTGGCTATAAATTTCATAACTTGTCCTCTAAAGGAAAGATGTATGTTTCAAAAAATGAAGTCTTTGAAAGGTTGATGTTAGTAAAGGATTTTAGCTAATATCTTTAAGAATAATAATGATATTATAGTTGCCATTTTAAGATTTGTTTTATTTTAGAAATATATGATGAAATATGTTTTGAATTGATCGATAGGTATCAAAACAATACAGGGGATATAAGAGTAATGATGTGTACCTTATTCTTGGTGATTCTGAAATGAATAGGTAGAATAGTCATCATTTGACCTGGTGAGAATTTACAGCATTTGCATTTTGATGCATAAAGAATATACTTATGTAAGAAAATATAAAAACCTAACTAACAAGGTGGGAAACTAATAAACTTTGAGTATTTACCCTACCACAATCAAGATATACAAGAATAAAGAATTTACAAAGTGTATTTTGGCAAAATCTTAGAGAATATTGACAAATGGAAAATAATAGAGAAGCTAGAAATATACTCACAAATACACAGTGATGTCCTAAAACAATTTTCCTTTGAATATAATTGTGAAAAAGTGATCTTTTCAGTAATGATCATGAGTCAACTGAATATATGAGAAAAAAATCAAATGTGATTTCTACTTCATATGTTCAAAGACTGATTCTCCATGAAAAATAGACATTAATATGAAGATCAAAATATAGATCTTCTAGATAAATAATTACCTTGTAGAATACAAACACCAATTATAAATAAAATAAAATAAAATAAAATTTTCCAGGAGACTGAAAGCAAGAGGATTGTCAATTCAAGTTCAGCCTGGGTAATTCAGCAATACCCTGTCTCAAATTTAAAAGTAAATAAAGACTGGAATCAGCAGCAATTTCCTCAGTTCAATCTCCCATGTCATAAATAAATAAAGAAACAAAGAGAGATATATATGTATTCCAATTTTTATTTTTGAAAAGAAACTATTGAGAAGGTGAATAAGTCATACACAGATTGTGAGATTATGTTTGAAATGTGTACGTTTGATAGACGCTTGTATGGCAATATATATAAAAAAGTTGAAATAACAGAAAACTCCATAAAAGACTAAGAAAGAGATTTAAATAAACTTTAAAAAGGGGATTATTCAAATGGCTTCAACTTCATTATCCAGAGATAAAGAGAAATTAAAATGTAATATAATCATTATACAACTTTCAGGATGCTAAATCAAAAATAACAATGTAGAATAACTGAACTTTTTGTGTATAGCAGATGAATGTATAAAATAGTAACAATAAGTTGGAAAAATTTTTGGTGACACCTACTGAAGCAAAAAAAAAAAAAATACTTATTTTTGACCAAGAAATTTCATTCTTTGGTATATACTTAACAGATACACAAATACATATTAAAGAAAACATGTACATAAATATCCACAGTTGCATTATGTGTCAGAGGCTAATAATGAGAAACAGTGCAAGTGACCACTGATGGCAAGATGGAGAATGGATAAAAAATTGTGTTCTATTTGAAAAACTAAAGATTAAATAGCAATAAACAGATACAAGTTGCTGCAATACAGAACAATAATGCTAAATATAAAATTTATATTGTATAAAGAACCAAGATATTCAGGAAAGTGTAGTCTATGATTCCACATATTTTTGTTTCAAATGTAAATAGAATTAATACATGATAAAAGTCAGTACTGTGGTTGAGGTGTAGTAACTGAAAGATCATGAAGAAGGCTCATGATATACTAGTATTTTCTATCTGTTTAATATGTGATAAAAAGGTTGTAAACAATAACATCAAGCAAAAATTCACTTTTCTCACATTCACTTCACTTATTTACAATGTATTAATATAAAATTTGAGGCTTTCAGTATGCACAGATAGCTCAAACACAATATTCTGTATAATAGAAGAATACACAATAAAAAGAGAAAAACATGCAAAATAAAATCAGCAATATGATTTTCTAGTAAAAGTGGAAGAGAATATTTTTAAAGATTAATTTCATGTACTCAAATATTAGTACAATGTGGAGCATTTATCGTAGAATAGTTGTTTTACAAATTCAATAGATTTTTAAGGCATTCCATATTGCATAGAAGTAAGTTTCCAGTCTCAAAGATGGAACAGAGTTGTAAGAAAGACTAAATCTTTTGGGGAATCCTTTAAGAAGGAATGAAAATGTACTACACATGTATGTACTTATATATGCATATATGTCAATGTACATATGTACTTAAATATATATGCACATAAATGTTAAAAATTCTATAAAATGGTTATAAGAAAATTCTGTTGGTTAAAGCTGTAATTGTTAAATGTATATTCATTGACTTTCCAATAATTAGGTTTGGTGACATTATGTATAAAGCATATGAGAAAGTTTAGAATTTTCATATTTTTCTCATTGTATATTATACATTATACCCCTCCCAATAAACACACACATTCACAAGCATATATGCACACACAAGCCCCACAATTGTAGTTAATGTGTTAGTGACTATGAGGTACTAGGAACTGTATATGACACTATTTAAATGAAATGTAACGGTTGGGTCTATAGCTCAGGGGCATAGTGCCAGCCTGGCAAGTTCAAGGTCCTGAGTTCAATTCCTAGCACACACACACAAAAGATCAATTATAAATAGCTACACTTTCTTGGAATTTAATAGGCAATGAGTGAATTAACCACAGAAAATCAACATAAATTTTATAATTAAGGCAAGTACTGCAAAGGCAAGACAAGCCAGCCCCTAAAGATTAATGCAGAATAGACAGAGGTGTAGAAAATGACAAGGTAACAGATGAAGGTGTGAAACATACTCCTTGGTGTTATGTTTCTGAAACTGAAGAATATTGGAAACCCAATAGCAATATTGTTCAGTGAAAGAATGGTTAGCCACACCAGAGCTTGTATATCCAGTGATTGTGGTAGAGCACAGTTTTTACCAGATGAAGTTGGGAAACCTGACCAAATCCACAGCTACAGAGCCATTAAGGTACTCTGTAAATTGTAAGACATTTAGAGTTTATTTCTCAGGGCCAGGAGTTTGGCTCAGCGGCTTAAGTGCCTGTCTGGCAGGAGCGAGGTTTTGAGTTTGATCCTGGGTGCCACAAAAAACAAAAACAAAAACAAAAACAAAAACAAACAAACAAAAATATCTGTATCTATAGATATAGATATAGATACAGATATATAGAAAGAGAAAGAGAGAGAGAGAGTTTATTTCTCTTGGGCAAGTCATTGGGACATTTTAAGCAGAGGGGAGCACTATCCAATTTATGCTTACTGCTCACCTCCAATTGTGATGCCAAGGCTAGATTGAGAGAATAAAGGCTACAATTAAAAAGGTTTTTGCAGGAGATAATGGAAGAAATGATGGAGACCCAAATAGTGACACTGCTAAAGAGACACAGAGAAATTAATTCTTTGCAAACCTTTGCCAAAGGAGGTGGTTTGGTGAAGTGGTAGTAGGGGTAAGGTGAAATAGAAAGCAATGAAGCGTGATTTTAAATTATGGCTTGTCATAAATATAAGGGAATTGTTCAAGATTGAAGAAATAGCCAAATTGGAAATTTTGCTTAATGAACTTTTAAATAAAAACTAAAAAAGTTTGCTATATTCTGTTAAGGTATTTAACAAACATATTTTCAGGTGGCGTTTGTGCTAAAAATCCAGATGTGAACAGTTTTCATTCTCCAGTGTTCCATAACCGACAAAACCTAGACTAGAAATCCTGAGGAACTTTTCAATAAAAACAAACCAGTATAGCATTACATATACTATTTTGATGTGTGCTGAATAGGTAAAATTAAGAAATACACTCTGATTAAAAATGAAACTAAGGCAAGAACCTTGGAAGTTAAGTGAGCACCAAAGCTAGTTTTCAGTGAGAGTTTGCTGCCAAATCTTCTGAACTTGAGGTTCTGGTTAATAAACCTTAGTATACAATTAGGCTTGAAGGACAGAAAATAAAACTCAGGGCCAGCTTATAGCAGAATTGGGTTGGAAAGCCCAAATAAAGTAGAACCCTAGTAGCTTAGTGAAAGTTAAACCCCATTACATACAAAGTGACTCACTGAACAACTTGCACACCTTGACAATGAAAATGGTTGGAGCAGTAAATTCCCTTTATCCATTTATAATTACAAGATGACTTTTATATGTGGGGAAAATCTATGATGGTAATATAATTCAAAGTTCTCAAAATGGTGACTATGCTTTAACGTGTAACAAATTAAAGGGTGAAGATCATGTTACCTTGATAAATGTTGAAAATGTGTGATAAAATTCAACATTCTTCACAAATTTTTTAATAAATCTTTTCCAAATGTGCTAAGTTTGTAGGTAGATGTCGGGCGCCTATCCCGGCCGGTAGGAAGGCACACAACAGAATCACAGGCGACACAGCAGAAGACTTTATTCAGCTTGGAGCCAGCTGCAGCGGGAGACCTCTACATGCCCACCGCTGGTGGGTCCTACGTGTCCCCGCGGAGGTGCCTCACACACGTCCGCTCCCCGCGGCTCTCAGCGTGCACTCTCGCCGCCCCCTGGGCGGGCAGCTGCTTATCTACTGTCTCGTTATCCAATCCAATATCAGCAATGTGCAAGCACTCATTGGGCAGCGTC
>RJWM01023288.1:0-32395 GCA_004363535.1 Dasyprocta punctata
AAAGATATAAACCTGTATATATGTATATGTAAGATAACTAAAAAGAACACTGCTGAATGTATTCGTTATTGAGAAAGAACAATTAATACTCATATGATTAGATCAATCTAGCATGTCTATATCTGATAATGTAAGAAACCATTTTAAAGATAACGATGCGCAATATTGCAACCATTGTCAAGCTTCTATCTACCGGTTGGGTAAACCTGCAATGTTGTGTATTTACTCTAGTCGTTTGCTTGTCTCTTTTGCTTGTTGTTTTTACTATATATGTCGTCTTTTTTTTGTTGTTGTTGTTGTTTTTGTTTGTTTTGTTTTTCTTCGCTCAAATAAAAAAAATCTGAAAAAGAAGAAAAATAGAAAAAAAAAAGAATTAAAACTGAAGCTTGGAAAAATGAGCATGGAACAGAATACTATAAAGAATATCCAAGCCAATTTGATAAAACCAAATAAAATACCTCCTTGTGAAAATAGTAATTGAAATTTAAAACTTAGTGAATGAGTGTAACAACAGATTGGACACAAGTCAAAGAGATATAGGAACTATAAAACATCATCTAAAAAACAAACAAAAAACTATCAATCAGAATGAAGCCAACAGAGACATAAAATACCAAAAAAAAATTTAATTCACTTATAGACCTAGAAGATAAAAGAACAAAGGTTAACAAAGTCTAATAAGATCTAGGAGGAGAGAGAGAACAGGAAAGAGTCCCTTTTTGAAGACGTAATGACTTAGGAATGGATAAAAAAAGATGTGAATTCACAAATTCAAGAAGTCCAGTGAATTCCAACAGAACAAATAAGTGGGCACATTATCATGGGACTCTAGAACACCAAAGCATTTCCAGCAGGGCAGTCCATTTTGCTCACCACTAGATACTCAACATACACTTGATGAATGAGTAACAAAAAGTCACAAACAATGGGAAGGTCATGTGCCTGAAATCACGGTGTTGACATAGTTCTGAACAGTTCTGTTTTTACTTGGGGGCTAAACCTGGCAATGGAGTGGAGTTTGAAATCACAATAGTTTGAAAGCTAGAAAACTATGATTATGTCATTCTATATCATTTTATGCCTTACAAATGCTCAACTATGGCTCAGAAAATCAAATATGCTAATAAAATCATTGTTTCATAAAGCTAGTCTTTGTGCCTGGGCAATCAAAATTATTTTGCTCTGAATTCATTTTCTGTTAGCATGGAAAGAATGGTGTAAGATTCCCTGGGAGTCACGAGAGCTATCACAAATATCCTAGCTTTCTCTCCATGGAAACATGTGGTCAGAATGTACTTACCTGCCCACCTGATGTTAGATATGTCTGTACAAATGTAAGAAGTGGCACATACTTTGGCCAATAAAATGTGAGAAGTAACATGTGTAATTTTATGTGGAAATGTAAGAGCCAGCACATGCAATGTCACCACATTTCTTTCCCTTCTGTCATGGCCATGTTCTAGACAGTGGCTATCACTTGGTCTGGGTCACAAACAAAGAAATGCAAAGCACTCAAGGTTACCTACTAATGGACATACTGTGACTGAGATATACACTTTTTTCATTTTAAACCACATAGACTGGGGGTCATTTGCTGAAGGAGAACATTCTAGCCTACCTTGATTAATATAAAGGCACTAAAAAGGTTCTACACTTCTCAAGAATATTTGGCCTAGCCTATCGTGCTTGAACTCCAAATTGGAAGATACGGATTATGTATTCAGAAACATTTTCTCAGTGACACAAAAGAACAGAATGTGGTGCCAAGGAAAACTGTGGAATTGTCTTTTTATGTGGTGTTTGAGAAGAGAATAGTGTCTAATCTAGTTGAGGTTTCAAGCTGCCTAATGATAAGGCAGTAGATTATATAACCACTCAAATTTCCTCCAAGCTTTCTAGTTTTACATTCTTTAGTATAATGCCATGGCTAGAAAGAAGTAAGTTACAGAAAAGAAGCAATACAGTTCCTATTCTAGGTCAGTCAGCAATTTCTATAGGATATGTTAGTTATTTTAAGAACCACACAGTGACTTTTCAATGTTATTAAAGCAACATTGGTGAATTATAATCAGCTTTTGCATAAATTACTTGCAAAAATGAAAAACCATGGACATTCTTAAAATGTATCATATAAACTTAGCACTTGTTCTTTCATTTAAAAATGTACTAATCGTTGACTAAATTCCAGGCACTGGACTAGATCTCACAGATAAAAAGATAAAAAGGAAATAGTCCCTCTAGGAGCTTACATAAGCAGAGAAGTCACCTAAAAAATTAATTACTAGACAGTGTGCTATCTGTTACGATAGAGGATAAATAAATCTTTAAGTGAGCACAGAGGGATAAGCAATAATGAACAAAATATGTCAGAGAAAGTTTTCACAATTAAAAAAGCTTTATGCCACTAATTATTGCTGAAATTATAAATACATATATCTATCTGTGTATATACAAATATATACAGTGAGAGACACATACATACTATGTGTATATGTACACATACATATTCAGATTTTAACTACTTGAAATGTATCATTTATGCCTTCATTTACCTAAAATGTGGAAATGAATTGAGTGTTTTGGAACAGAGATTGTTAGGCATACCACACTCAGGCTTATTAATTTTCAACAGTCACTCTAAATATGATAACCTCTATCTTGGATAATTCAAAGAAAATGACGGTACCGTGAAAGGCCTTAAATCATTACCTATGGCAAGTGACCTTAATCTCTGAGTCTCGATTCTGGATATGGGAATGGAGATAAAACTTTCCCTGCAGGCTTGTTCTGAGAATTAGAAATAACATACAAAAACACCTGCTCTCAATCAATTGTAGTCATTATAGTTGTTGTATGTACTATCATTAAACTAAAAGAACTAAACTAAACCTGCACCAACCCTAAAATGTGCTGTAGAAGTTATGCTTTTGAACTCCTGACAGGGCTTTGTTACATATGTTTTTATAGTCTTTCTTCGTTTCTTCTTGTAAAAATGTAGTATAAACTTTGTATACCCTTCCCTAAAAAATTCAGCATCTGGACTTTTTGATTATTTGAATTCAGAATCAATAGGAGTTTATAGGTTTTGAGGAAATGAGAGGAAGAGAAGCAGAAACATGCTAAAGCAGAAAATGTGTAAGGAAATGAAGGATTCAAAGACATCTGGCAACCTCAGTTATGGAATCAAAATATTCGGTGAGCTATGGTGATTGCTGGAGGCGTCTTGATATAAAAATATCAAGATTATGTTAAGTATTCCCCCACTGCACAAGCAAAGCAAATTACTCTATAGATGCATATTCGCCTATGTGGTTATTATTTCACCTCATGGTATATAAATTATCCAGAAATATATATCAAGATTATGTTAAGCATTCCTCCACTGCACAAGCAAAGCAAATTACTCTATAGATGCATATTCACCTATGTGGTTATTATTTCACCTCATGGTATACAAATTACCCAGAAATACTGCCCAAGTTTTCTATTTATCTATGAAATATTTAAATAGCAATAAGGTGCAATCAAAGCAGATATTATCTCTTCTAACAGACCCCTACATGCATTCCCTTTCCATGATTATTTTTATGAAACGAAATGAAAATACAGCCAAGAGATAAGAACAACTTCTCTTAAGTGTAAGATTGTAGCTAGCCAGGAAGTGAAATTATAATAACTGGATTGCTAATGTTATACATAAAATTCCCTATGTACTTAGAAACTCAAATGTGTATTGCGTAGACATGTTGGAAGAAACTTCTCCATGAGGCTTGTGTTTCTGCATGTAGTACAAGCAGCAGCATCAATAGCTTTTGTTCCAGGCTAACTTTTTTCATTATTTCTTAAAAATGATACAGTACTTTCCCTTTTTTCCATCTTTATTGGGTTATGATGGACAGATAAAATCATAAATATTTAAGATATACAGTTTAATTTTTTTTTAGTTTTTTTATTTTATTTTAAAGAGATAAAACCAAGGAAAACAAAACAGAATAAAACCCAATCAAAATAAACCAGTATAAGTGATACAGAACTTCAAGACCTTACAAAACCAACAATAGTTACCGTAATGCCTTTTGTTGTCTTCAGAATAGCTGCCGATACCTTCAGACATAGTAAAATTTAAACAGAACAGAACAGAATAAAAACAATAAAGACAAAACAATGAATGCAATAAAGGACTTCAAAACAAGCCAATAGTAAATCCAAAATGGCTAGCATAACATGTCTTGCTATCTTTCAAATAGCTGCTCATGCCATCAGATTTAACATGATCAAACAAAACAAAAGAGAATAAAACCCAACCCAACAAAACAATGAGAAAGATATGGTTTCCCTGCCAGGATGGCTTCCTGGTGAGGTCTGGTTCTGTCCCCCCACAGTCCGTGAATGGCACTGACTCACAGAGACTTGGGTGTGGCTGTCCCTACTCCTGGTTTAATGTTTTGATGAAATGTTTTGATTTCATATTGTGAAATAATCACCACATCAAGATAGATCCTATCCATTGCCTCACATAGTTATCATTTTCTTTTTGTGGATGTTTATGGTGAAAAATTTAAGACTTAAATCTCTTAATAAATGTCAAGCATACAATGTACTTTTGCTATTTTCACACTGTTGTACATTAGGTTTCCAGAACTTACCATCTTGGACAGCTATCCCACTTCTGAGTATATACCAAAGGAAGTTAAATCAAGATCTCAAAAAGATATCTGCGTATCCATGTCCACTGCAAAATTATTCACGAAAATCAACATATATAAACAATTTAAATGTTCATTGATGAAGCAATGAATAAGGAAAACATGACACATAGATATATGTAGATCGATTTCAGCCCTTATTAAGGAAATCTTGACATTTGCAACAACATGAATAAACCTGAGGGACATGATGTCAAGTAAAATAAGCCAGGTAAGAAATGACACATACCACATGATCTCACTTATACATGTAATCAAAAGTAGCCCAGCTCATAGAAGTAGAAAATAGTACACTAGTTGGCAGTGACTGAAGGGGAGGGAGATTTTGGTCAAAGAGCACCAAGTTTCTATTAGGCAGATCACATTTTCAAGGCTGTCTGTTATACAGCCTTGAGAAATGGATGAATCATCTCCCTTGAAAACAGAGAGCAGATTTATTTGCTGTCCAATGTAATAAAGTGAATGTCTCCCTCCGAGGTAAAAATTGGACATCTATGTTTACAACCATCATGAAAGACTGGAATTCCTTATGTCGCATTTCTTAGCTATAAGTCACTCCATGATGGTTAATTTTGTCAACTTGCATGGGCAAAGGATGCCCAGGTACCCGGGGAAATGTATTCTGGGGGGTTTAGGATGGGATTCACATTCGAATCAACAGAGGAAGTAAAGAGGACTCCTCGCTAATCCTGATAAGTATCTTCCAATTCACTGAAAGCATGAATAGAACAAGAAAGAATAAGGAAAAATTCACTCCTTTTTCTTCATCTGGGACATCCATCTTCTCCTGCTTTTTCCTTCTTCTCAGACATTGTTGTTCTTGGTTCTCAAGTCTTTAGATTTGGACTGGGACTTATATCATTCTGGCTTTTCTTTGGACATTTAGACTTGGACTGGAACTGCACCACTGGTTTTCCTAGGCTGTTAGCCTGCAGATGGCAGACTGTGGAATTCCTCTACCTCCATTACCCCATAAGCCAAGCCTGCATAAATTTTTCCTATAATCCTATTGGTTCCTGTGCTCCCTCAGTAATAGTTCTTTCTTCTGACTCAGAAGTCCCATATTTTTGATCAGCAATCATGAAACCATGGCAAGCTAACCTCTTAACCTGTAAGAAATACAAAATTTCAAATCCTTCACAGGGTACAGCTTAAAAGTTAAATATTTTGTGCCACACTTTAGAGGTAAATTGTCTACCAGCTGGAAAATACTTTTGAGAATCTAATACACACAAGAGACGCTGCCTCAATTCTCAACTTTCAAATTCTATTATAGTAATATGGAAGCTTAACGGAAATGCAGATGTTAGCTTCTTGGTACAGAAATCAAAGAGTTTTGGACTTAAGAAGAGTTAAATTACAGCAAAGTTCCAATGAATTGTGGTTGCAGCAATACAGACTCAAAGCAGCCAAACTGTAGCACATACCTCACTGAAACTGCAAGTTGTGATATGCTATGGGTCTTCAAATGTCAAGTCAATGAAAGCTTAAAGTCCAAGTTCATGATAATTTGAACCCTGCCCCTAGGATTTAGAGAGAAGAAGTGGTGTTTCCCACTGCTCAAATTTTATACCTATCGTCAAATTCTAAAATACCATAAGCATTACTAAATTTATTTAAAAACAAGTACTTTTTTAAAAAGAGAAATTTCTTTAAGTTTAAGGTCCATTATAGTTAAGAGGTCCATATAATTTGTCATTCAACCAGAAGCACTTTGGGATAGTGGAAGGACACTGTTAGTAGGTATTCCGAGACAATGAGGCAACAAACACAAACCAGGTTTGATCAAACAGACACATATACAACAAAGCTATCCATCTATATTCCTAATTTTTCAGAGATCCATTCTCTTACCAAGGCTATTCAGATAGTTTGAGAGAAAATGTTTTTGTATGCAGCTCTAGTTGCCAAGTTCCTTTCACTTTCAGGTTGGTTATAAACTTATAATTAGAGCAAAGTTAACCAAAATCTAACACATACAAACAAAGGAGCTTTGCAAGCAATTTTTGAAGCATTTTCTGGGACTGGCTTAGTGCACATTTACTTCTCACAGAGGGTTATGTTATTGTGAAATGACTTGCAAGATTTCATTCAGTGTCATCCCTGCAGGGGACACAAACTGCAACTAACATCAGGAGTTGCACTGCTAATTCTCTGAGTACCAATCTGTTAATTAATCTCAGCGAATAATTGGGTTTCTAATATAAAATATTTGATGTCATCCACTGCCTAAAGGTGTTTCTAATGATCTGTGTGACAGGTCAGAAGATGGACTTTAGTAGCCATGTGATAGAGAATTTGGGCAAATAAGCAGGGCAACCTGTTTATCTGATGTCAGTAGTAACTAGGTCAACAGAAGGCAGTTAGAGAACTTGAAAGGATTTCATTTTCCCAGGAGTTGTTTTTTCTTCCTGAGAAACAACTTCAATGAAATCAAGACAGACATCAGATTTCACTAGGAAGTCACTATGAGGGAACATGCGTAATGCAAAACAATACACACCGTTTCTCTTCAAGGCATACTTCCAGGGAGGTTTGAGTTCCCGTTTTTTATGCATTGTGGGTAGATGCTGAGGAATTGATGCTGGCATTGTTGTTGCCATTTCTAAAGCAAAAGATTTGTACTGTGTATAATCCAGATTTAAAAGCCAAACCTTGCTGCTGCTGCTGCTGCTGCTGCTGCTGCTGCTGCTTCTCATCTCTCTCCTATTTTTTCCATGTTGCGCAGCATTGCTATATATACACTATAGATTGATTATATGCAACTTTGGGCAAGATGTCTGTATTCTCCTCATGTAGGTGATTCTCCCAGGAAAGAATTTTGGGTTCTTTCTCTCTCTTCCTTGATTTCTTTAATTGTAAAGATTTATTTACTCCAAGGAATTACAGAGTAGACACTGATTTGTCAACAAAAACCTTGACATCTTTGAGGCTGTGATACAGGCTGTTAACTTCCCTTCCATACCCATTACTCCACTCTTTCTTTTGCATTGTGATTCTTCAAATTTGAGGTGTGCCTATTTTCCCACAGACAGGGACTCTATTTGTGAACCCCTCTGCAATTGGTTGTAGACTAAATTCTGCATTTCCGAGCGCCCTCCACAGCCAACAGGATGACCTAAAGTGATGCGAGAGCCACTGAAACCACTCTCCTCCTACCTCTTTCTCCCTTTTTGAGAAAGAACACAGGTATGTTGATGGTGACCCAGCTCAGAGCATGTAGCCAAAGTCAATGCCCTAGATCATGGAGTAGTTAGAAGACGCCAAGGAGACATCCTGTAGCGTAAGTCTGCCCTGACACCTGGACTGCCTTCCTGCTCAGACTTTTATTTCAGAGAAAAACTTCCTTTATTTCTAAGCCAGTATTATTTTAATCTCTATTAAATTAGCCAACCAGTATCCTAATCAATAAAATAGCGTTAGCTAATTCATTTTAGTACTGCCCTGCTTATTACTTACTCAGAGTGCTTAAAAATCTAGTATGTAGTGGAAAATATCTTTGTTAAAACACAAAATCTAGCCCAGAAATTCATTAGAAAAGTAATTTTAACGCACTTACTAATTACATGTCAGGCTCATCAGCCAACCTGTTTGTATTTTAATACATTGAGATTTTAATTTACTAAATTAAATCCTAAGAGTTCCAATACAGTTATATAAAAACAAAAGGTGACTTTTTCCAGACAACCATATTAAATTAAATTTTTAGGTTTCCCAAGTTTGCTTTTATCTTTTCATTTTTAATGTCATGAATAAAAGGTGAAATTCTGTTACTAACACAATAGTATAGCAAACACGCAAGGTATTTGTCAACTATAAACAACAAAAACTAACAGCATGTCTATCTTCTGGGAATTTTATTTTGATCACATCAAGAACGTACAGTGCACATCATTCTTACTTTACTCTTCATTCAAAGAATGTTCACTATAATATAGTCTGTGAAGTATGAACAAGGTTGGTGACTACTCTCGACTGGTAATATTCACTGACTTCTGTCACTTACTTTTCTTTTGTGTTAGTCATTGGAAATGAGATAAGCAAGAAACTGCACAAGAAGCCCCAGGGTCCAAGGGTATTTACCATGGGTAGTAGAAATGGGGAGATTTTGGTCAAAGAATACGAACTTTAACACCAGGTTCTAGAGACTTAATGTACAGCAAGGTGACAATTGTTAATAATAACATATTGTTGCATTTACTAGTAGAATAGATCTTAAGTGTTCTTGCTACCAAAAAATGGTGACTACAGTGATGGCTATGTTAATTAGGTTGATTGTGGTAGTCATTTCACAATGTATATGTGTATCAAAATACCTTGTTGTACATCTTAAATATATACAATTTTTGTCAATAATGCCTCAATCAGTCCGGGGGTGAATGAAAAACAGGGGAAAAAAAAAGAAGCCCTAGAAAACAATTGAATTTTGAATGATGATGCAGGGCTAGGGATATAGCTCAGAGGCATAAGTGCCTGGCTGGCAAGTGCAAGGTCATGAGTTTGATTCCTGGCAACAACAACAAAAAAAAAAGCTTCAAGTTGAATGATTATGCAACATTGTTATATTTCCTGCAGCTTTTGTTTGTTCATTTACCTTTGCATCTATTTATTGTTTCATTCAACAAACCTTTATGGAGTGATATGCTGGGACTGTGAAACATAAAAGACATATTACCCCTTCCCAAACAATATTAACAAACTCTTGGAGAAATGAATAAAGAAAATAATTATGGGAGTAGATGGAGAAGATGCCAATCATCAAAATTCCTTTAGGGAAAGCACTGCATTATTGGGAAGAAATTTCATGTTATGCTACATCAGAAAATGGACTTGACTCCCAAATTTCATACTTAATTGTTAGAAAATGTTGGTTATAGTACTCTGGCAACTGATTTAATCAGGAAGGCAAATATGTGTCTAGAACTTCAGCACAGCTGATTCCGTATGCATAGCAGAGAGAACAGCCAAAAAGAAGGCAGCTTTTGACCTATCTGATCTCCTTACCAGAGCTTCTCTGGATATCGTGGGAGGTTCAGAGCAGAGAGTAAAATTCAAAGACAGTGAGGGAGAAGGAATCAAAAGAGATCAAAAGACCTTGGTTGGGCCCAGATTGTAAAGAATATTATATGCTACATTCAGCAGTTTTGACCTTATCCTAGACAGAACTGAAAGATTGTATGAAGGGTAATGAGCATCAAATGTATGTTTGCAATGGCAGTTTTGGCAGGACTGTAATGAAGGGGCATGCCACATCTCGCCCATCTGAGAAGACAGGATACATTGAAAAGATTTCCAGGCCTCATCAGTCAGATGTTAGAGATTATAAAGAATCTGAGGTTTAGGATAATTGTCAGAATTCTTACATGGAAAGTTTAATAAAGAGTTGAGTACAAGACCAAAAGAATTTTTTTTCACTTACTTTTCTTTTTTAATGATAGGAGAGAGTTGAACATTATTTTGAAGACTAACGGGGTGGGGGGAACAGTGGAAATATGTGGTCAAAATCAAGTGATAGTGGATCAGTACCTAAAAGGAGGCAAGTCTGTGAAATATAACACCTGGAATAAACACATAGCACCTGGAACACAATCAGCACCCATGAAGTGTTTTGGGAATCAAAATGTTTTCTATGCCAATAATTTGGATTTCTAAATTAGTGAGGTTTAGTTCTATGTTTTTGGGGTGTTTTGGGGGTTTTTGGGGGGGGTTGTTTGGTTTTTGCATACTGCATCACATGTAATAAAAAAATTTCAGTCTTGTTTTAGTGGCCCGATTTTGAAATGCATAGTGCTAATCAAAATAAATACAAGTTAAGAAGAACTAGGTATGTGCTCTGCAGAGTATCATAACCCTTACAAAAATCCATTAAAGTGTTACTTATAAACAAACAAAAAAAGAGACTCAGTAACATAAAAGAAACTTACCTGTGTCATGCAGTTAGCAAATCCTGTAGTCAGGTTTCAAAGCCAGGTCTGAGCTCTATAAAAATCTATGATGTAAATCACTACAGTATATTGCCTCCCATATAACTTGAAAACACAAGCTTTTCCCGAAACTCTTCTATGAAAGTTTAACTGTGCAATAATTTAGGTATTGGTAGAAGAAAAAAGACAATTGGTAATTACAATGAAAGCCAAACTGATTTATTCACTCTTCAGAGTCAAGATGAGTTTCAATCTTGAGTTCAAGATGAGTTTCTATCTTTGTGATAGAACACAGCCTATCTTCTCACCAAGGAAAATCATTTTTGTTTGTCACAACTTCTAAAAGACAGTACTAAGTTTATAAATGGGAAATCATATTGCTCTTAATAGTATGCTTTTTACTGACTGCTCCTATCATAATACAACTTACTTTTTGAATTTTAAAAAAATGGAAGAATTTTTTTGTAAATTCTATAAATTTTTATGTTGGAAGTCATTTTTGTACTGAGGTTGGAATTGCTAATTTTTATTTGCAGGATTTGAAAAGTTTTAAATAAGTAGTCAATGGCATGGGTATCTTTCAGCAATGAGGACACAACTGTAGCTATAATGTATAAAACAAGAATTTTCAGTTGATGAAAAAATGCTTTTATGCCAAGCTTCTCTAAAATATGAGGGGTTTGGTTTGCTTTGGTTTGGTTTTATTTTGTTTTGTTTTAGTTTCAGGACAATATGGCAGTCCTAAGTACCTTGTAAGATACAAAGAAAGATAATCATTTTCCAAATCATCTCTTATCATCAAATCTTCAAATATCAGGGGTCTATCCAAATCCCATAATTTCAATCTCAAGGAATAAGACCACCTGGTTTGGCATTACTAGATAACTGTATGCACACCCAGTCCCAGCTCCAGTGAGGATAAGATTCATAAGCAGCTTCTCTGGCAATTGCCCTTCTTAAGCAAGAGAGAAGAAAACAATTAGACATGATTCAGAAGATCATGTCAATTCAGATCTCTTACAGGAGGAAAAAAAAATGCTTCGTTGTGTTTTGAGAGGCTCCTGCTTCAAGCAAATAATTCAGATTCCTCCCCTGCTGGTTTTTTTCTCCCTTAATTTCTTATTTTTTTCCTGACTGGTTTCTCTGTCTGGAAGGGCAGAGGCAGCAGCAGAAGCGTATCGATAATGTCCACTAAAAGCCTGATCTCAGACGTGCACTGTGCCCTCAGCTTCAGAGATCTGAGACCGGCTAAATCCATCTCCCTGACACTCACCTCTTCTAGAGTTGTTGCTTGGTGGCTTTTAGCCTGACTGCTGGCAAAGGTCACCTCTAAAGAATCAGGGCAGCCAAACCGAGTTGAAAATAAAGGGAAGAAAGGGCTTTAATGTAGATGAGGTTTACAGTTTACCAAATCTCTTTTTGTTAGCTTATGACAGCACTTTTTGTTTCACTGAGCTATAGTCCAGATGTTGTTAAAGCCAAAAGTATCCCATCTTTCTTCTCCTGTACTTTATATCCCTTCTGGTATCTATTTTTTTAACTATGTTTCCCCAAGAGCTTTATTTTACAGCTGGGGTCCAAAGAGGCATTTGATGGCTCAAGGAGCTGGGGAAGAGGAACGAATGAAGACCACTGGGAACGGGTGCAGCATTTTCTTCATATGAGACTTGTACAGATGTATTAGTCAGCTTTCCTGCTGCTGGACAAAACACCTGACACTGTGATACAAAGGAGGAGGAGTTTATTTTGCTTCTCCATTTCAGAAAGTTGTTTCCATAACTGACTGGCTTTAAGATAGGAACATCATGGCAGAAAGGCACGATGGAGCAAAGTTGTTGTCATTGCAGCTGGAGGCAGAGCACAGAAGAAGAGCACCAGCGAGAGACATCCCATCCAAAGGCAGACCCCAGTGACTACCCGGGCTTCACTTCCTAAAGGTACATCCAGCTGTGAACATCAGCGGATGACCTGCTAACAAGTATAGTCCTGCATGACCCCTCGCCTCTCTTGGAGTTTCTTCCTAATCCAGTCAACCTGTGTCTTGGTTACTTTTCCCTCGTTTGTGAGACAAAACACCTGACACCCAAAATTAGGAAGGAAAGGCTTATTTAGCTTACCGTTTTTGGAGGTTTTAGTCCATAATCAGCTGGCTCCAAGGCAGCGTGGCATGGCACAGGGGCAACACTTCAAGGCAGCAGCTGAGCAAAAAGCAGCCAGAGTAAAAAGCAGGAAAGAGCAAGCCTCTTCTCCCTTATACTGTACACAGGCCATCCCTCCAAGGTGGGTGTACCTTCACACATCTCCTTGCCTTCCTTTGCACAGGACGAGGATATTTACAAAGAACCCTGGCTCCCTGCTGAGTCTCTCCGTTAAACTTCTGACCTTCTCAAATTGACACAATGAACAGGTAACTGCTTGTGCTCTACACCCTAGGATGTAGAGCTGTTGAGTTAGTTAATTAAGCTTCTAGACTTCTCAAGTTGACACAAAGTATAAACCATAACACCCTGACAATTAAATTTAACCATCTCAATAGCTCATATCAAAAACTGTTGAAGAGAGAATTTCTAGGACCTGGCTACAAAGTGTGACAATGTTTTAGACTTCCTGCCTCAGCAGTGCATTCAGGGAGTCTCTGGCATGCCTAAGACAGGAAGCACTTAGAGACCCCATGCCTGATATGGGCTTTGGAACTCTGATAATGGGCATTGTCAATGAAAAGTCATCGCCAAATAGACTGTGGGCATTTCAGGGTCTCACACAAATAACTAGTAGACACTAAGAAGGGATTAATTTTGGGAACTGATCAGTAAGGGTTCTAACTACCATAACTTGGCTACCCAAAAAATAAAAGTAAATGTAACCATATTGTGTAGTTACAGACTGGTGAAATCTGGGATATCATGTTACATCTGCTACATGTAGATGCATTTTCCAATTAATAACCAAAGCATGAGTTGACATGTTGATATCGGTAATATTAAAGTAATATTAAAATATTTTTCTGGTCTCATTGTGCATTTCATCTTTTAAAAAATCTTCATAACTGAATGGAAACTGCCATCTTCCACAGTGGCTGAATTCCAGGGTTTTCTAGGGCAAGTGATGGCGAGGCCAAAAGAGAAATCATGGTAAAGTCATTTCTGCAAAATTTTCAGCAATTGTCAAACTCACTTTAGGAGGCAAGGGCAGAATTGAGGAGGAAAGCCACATCATTATCTAGGTATCAAAATATAAACCAGCCTAGTGAAGAGTCAGGAGTAACAGCCAAGGGCAATAACTGGCAGAGGTAAAGGAGCAGAGAAAACAGAAATTGAGAAAGCTCGAACCAGCCCAGTTTAACAGCATGGTCCAGCTGTTAGAGCCACAGTGGTTGCTAAGAATACATGTTATGCCTTTTGCAATGGCATAGAGCCATTGCCATTTACCAGACACTTTGTTTCTCCCAATGCTCAATACTGAGGGCTACATATTCCCACAGCCAGTTTACTTAAGATGTCGTTTACTCTATTATATAATATAAAGGCATGTTGAACTTGGTTCCCTGATCTAAAGCATTAACCCAGCAAGGAAAGGTAAGTAGTTAGTGATTGTCTGCCAAGACCCTGGGTCCCTGTGATGCTCAGGTACTGATGCACTCTCATATAATAAAAGTTAACATTTACTGACTCTGGGGGACAGGTCGGGTCAGTATCTTGATGTTTTGTGGGCATTTAGGCTGTGCCTCCAAATCAGAAGCCACTGAAATCAGTGACAGATGTTCTCTGTAAAAGGTCATTCTTAGGACAAAAGCAAACCAGCAATGAGATATAAAAGAAAATATCAAAGAGCCGAGGATCAAGTCCAGGACAGACAGAAGCTGGGACACTAGTTTTGTTGACTTAGCTCTACAAAGAAGGTCTCTCACCCACAGGGAATTAATAGTCATCAGGCAAGCAGGAAGAGACACAGCTAAGGAGGGGAGCGTACCCCACAATGTCGCCTAAGGTTGCCCCAGGCGATATATATTTTCTTTTAAATGGAAGGCGACTTAGTTCTTAAGTGATACTTATGGCTTTTAAAAGTGACATAATAAAGTGTGACATGGAGTCAAAATTAACCAAACACACAAATTGTTCATTCTTAAAATGTATATAAACAGATGTGTAGAACTTAAAAATAAAGTCAAAGAAATCATATGGGCTTTACTGTAGAAGAAAAACTGGACCAGACCAGCTAAACAGTCAAGACAGACTTTACTCAGAATCACTGCAGTAAAGGACAGGGATTATTGCAATAGGAGAGAGATACTTAACTCAGTTTTGTGGAATTCCTTGAGACATCCAACAGATTGATGTCCGCTCAAATTTAATCGGGAGGTAAAGACTGCTGACCCCAAGGAGTCAAATGTCTTGAAGAGGGGGTGTTCTGCCAGTTCAACCAGAGATAGACCTGGGGCGGGGACAAGGATGTTTCCTAGAGAACAATCAGATAAAATATTCAGCCAAACTGTCGTCAGGCCTTGCTTGCCTGCCTTGCTACCTAAAACAAACAGCTGCGCTCAGCAAAACTCTATTGTCCTTGTGTTTCTCAATAAATCCGGGAGTTTGAATCAGTTCCAGGGCTTCACTCCATTCTAGTGAAGAACCCTGATCCCCGATCCCCAACCCAAGATATTCTCTGTCTCTCACATTTTCATCTTTCTAACAGGGTTTGCTGGCCTAAGCCAGGAAATTCCATTGAAACAAAAAGATTTAAAATGCCAAAGTGAGCTCAAGAACAAGTCCTGAATGACAGCAGTAGGGTGCTTGGCAATGCGATGGAGCCATCTGTGCCTGGAAATCATCTCTGACAGAAGTTAGGCTCCTACCTCCCACAGAGGCAGGAGGAAGGGGCCCTGTATTTCCTGAAGGTACATTTCAAAGGGATGGCACCCAGGTCTTTGAGGGAACCCACTCAGAGTTGTAGAATATTTAGATAGATAGATAGATAGATAGATAGATAGATAGAGATATAGATATATTCAAACTCCAAATTTCAAGTTTCCTAAAGCAAGTGTGCTAAGAAAAAGAGATGGTGGCTTTAGAGTTTAGCGGAGAAGATTAAAGCCTTCTTGATCACTATTTTCAACCTTAGGTATGTTAAGAGCTGCTTGCACTTGGTTCTATAAGGATTCCCTTTTTTCACTGGTTCAGTCCATAACTATTCCCATACGTTAATTGCTTCAACGAATGATTATTCATAAGGTGACCTAGAAATCTTTGCAAATGCTATTGTCCATTTTCAACTTAAATGTCCTGTTGATTTGCTACTGCCCAAACACACATTCGGTGTTTAAATTCAGAGTACTCTCCCACCTATATTAATCTTTCCAAAGAAGATGATCCGAAGTTTAATTACCTACAATTGGATAACAGAATTTTGTTTTCAAAAGATACTAAGTGTGAGGAGCTTTTGACTCAGCTGGCATCTGAACTTAAACCTCTTAATAACTACTTCACTTCTTTCATGTGAGTATCAGTGATCTGTCACTCAGTGGGACTAGAGAGCAGGAATGAAAGGTTTCTGACAACTGTTCTAACTAAAACATAATGAAATTCTTCTGATGAACCCCACTTTAACAGGTCATGGCATCAGACTGACAGACCCAGCAATTCATTTGATTGCTGGAGCTTTGCAGGGGAAAATGAGGCCACAGAAAACCAGCTGACAAAAAGCACAGCAAAGGTCAAACGAATCAGAGAAATGACCAGCCTAATGAGCCACAAAATTATTTATCTGTTTGTAAAAAAAAAAAGAAGAAATTAGCCATAGTTCATCATACATAACCAATACCCGTCTCAGTTGATAGAACACATGATTGCTCAGACAGAAAGGCAGAATGGAGGTACTCAGGTGTGCAGCCTCTGTGGAAGATTATTGGCTTTTTAACAATTTCAAACCCTAGAGACGTACTCAGAGCCAAAATAATTAGAAAACCATTATTGAAGGAATCCAGCATCTTGTCTGATGAGGCTTTCAGCCTGTTAGGGTGACTACACAAACAGGGAATGGACGCGCTAAATTGTCACTCAATTTATTTGATTTCTACTTACTGTTCACACCCATCAGAATGTACCTACGTACACCTTGCTATTTAATCTTTCTAACTTAGGATAAGCCACTTTTCTCCTCCCTACAATAAGCTACTACGAGAACGGTCACTAAAGACCTGCTATTTCTCTTGGCTAGCTTTAATCGTACAGTAATATTTTGCAGATTTCTTTCCCCTACAATGTGGGTTGATGTCCCGCCTTTTGTTCTTTTTTATGAATAGACCATCATTGTTTCATACACAGGAAATTGATATCCCATGTTCTGAGTTCCATGCTTAGAACAGAGTACAGACACCTACTTCTTTGTCCACTAATAAAATTCAGGACTAGTGTGAGATCCAGCTGTACTGGGCCCTATGAAGAGAGCTGTTGGTCCTCTTTAGTGTGGTATTTGCTCTATATTTCAGTTCAACACAATTTTGATATCTTAATTTGGTACTGGACACCAATGTCTTTTTCTCATATAAGTATAAATGAATGCAATCGTTCAAAAGAAGACAAAATGTATTGTAAATGACTAACGACACACTAAGCATTTACATCATTCAGGCAGGGGGACCTTTTATGTGCTTCATTATGTACTTCATTTAAAAAGAAAAAGACTGAGTTATTTTATTTTGAAACAAATTTGTAGAAAGTTGTAAAACTTGTACATAGAATCCTTTGTACACTTAAAGCTAGCTTCCCCCAACAGTAACATCTTCAAACTGTAAAACAATATCAAAGCCAAGAATAATTGGACATTTGGTAAAATGCTGTTAACCATACTACTAACTAGACCAGAGTTTACTCCATTTCTATCAGACATATTCATTCCATGTTTATGTTTGCGTTTGTGTGTGTGTGTGTGTTTGTGTGTGTGTGTGTGTAGCACTATTACGGTTGATATATTGTGTCAACTTGAGAAGTCTAGAAGCTTAACTAACTTGGCAGTTCTACATCCTAGGATGTAGAGGACATGCCCTTACTGCTCTAGGATGTTGTTCATTGTGTCAGTTTGAGAACTTCCTAAGTTTAACTAAGTGACTCAGCAGGGGGCCAGAGTCCTCACTTTGTAAACATCTGAGCCTGTGCAAGAGGAGCCTACATCCATACCAGGATGGGAAACCTCAATACAATATAAGGGAGAAAAAGAGGTTTGCTCCCCTCTTTTGCTCTTGCTGCCTTCGCCATTTTCTGCTGCCTTGAACTGTTCCCACTGTGCCATGCCACCTTGCCTTGGAACCAACTGATTATGGACTGAAACCTCTACAACTGTGAGCTAAATAAACCTTTCCTTCCTTAATTTTGGGTGTCACATATTTTGTCTCAGCAATGAGAGAAAAGTCACTCACACGCGCATATGCACTTTTATCTCATGTATACATTTGTGAAACCATCACTACAATAAAGATACAGATTTGTTCCATCAGCAGAAAGGAGCACCTTCAAACTGATCATTTATATTTGGGACTACCCACCCTACCCCTACCTATCCTTTGCCCCGGAAACCACTATCTGTTCTCCAGCTCTATAGATTTTTGTTTGTTTGTTTCATGACAGTTAGAGGAATCTGACCACCACCATCCCGATCAGAGACCCCTCTAAATCACCGCGCACCACCACCACAGCTGCACCTGGGGACTCACAACTCTATCAGCCCTGCTATGGACAGCGGCCACCACTCTTGCCCTTTCCCAAGCCTCAACCTTGAGTGACCATTACCATCTGGGCTCTCTTAAGCCTTGTACTTGGCAGGTAGCCACAACCTCCTCTCAGTGAACTCCCCCCTCGCTGTGGTCCTACAGAAGACCTCCACATCCTATACAGGAGCAGCTGGTCTGGTGTCCAGAGCCAGAGCCATCCCTCTCAGGTTTGCTCTGCAATAAACCTGTCTTGTTGAGCCCGGACTTCTATTTCTTCTTTTCCTTTTTCCTAATAACAGTTACATAAGTTGCAGTCATATAGTACACAACCTTTTAAGAGTGAACTTTTTCACTAAGAATAACATACTTAAGATGCATCAGGGTTGCTATTTGTATCAACAGATAATTTTATTATTGAGCAATAGTTCATTGCATAGATGTCCACAGTTTGTTTAACTAGTCTACTACCGAAGGACAGTTAGGTTGTTTGAAGTTTTTCCATTACAAATAAAAATTCTACAGACACTCCTCTATAACATTTTATGTAAACACAGGTTTTTATTTCCCTGGGATGAATTCCTACGAGCACAACTACTGTGTCATGTGTTAAATGCATGTTTAGTTTTGTAAGAAACTCCTGTTCTCTATAATAGTTATTTTACTTTTTACTCCCACCAGTATTATGTGAGACATCCAGTTTCTCTACACAATCCCCAGCACGTGGCATTATTATGATTATTTTTAACAGAATAAGTAAAATGTGTGCACAGTGATGTGTCATTGTGATCAGAATAGATTTTTATGAATTATGTTCCTAGTAATTACCAGCCTTCTACATTTCTCCACTATCTACCATCAAGATGCATTTCACTATAAACCTATAGTTTTCTCACTTTCTTTTGCACAAACTTCTCTTCCTTATAGACATGTAGTTTTATAAAGATTCCCTGTAAAACTTCCTTTAATTTTGTTTCCATCTTTAATCACATCTACAAAATATGGTAAGACTAAGAGGATGGTATTGGCTTGTACACAGGAATGAGGAAGAAAGTTAGGGACCCGCAGACTCCATAAAGCATGCACCTTGAGGGTCTGTGCTTTTTTAATGAAGTATTTACAGGATTTGCAAGATAGGAAACTACAGGGAAAGCTACCCTTAGTCAGGCTAGTTACTGTGGATTCTATGTTCCTTCAAAACACTAACAGTCACTATGTTCTGAGAGATAATCTGGTGCTGAAGAATAAAACTACTTATCCAAATAAGAGGAGTAATGAGGACATGAGATTCAACTGTGGCAAAATCAAACTAGAGACAAACATCTGATTCTCAAGACTCCTTCATAACCCAGGAAATGAATCACCCGCTGTATCAGAGACCCCACTGGCTACAGTAGCCTGAACAGCCTCATTCATACCATGTGTCATAAATGAAAAGACTTTAATATGACCTACACATTTGTTGATACTGTATTGCTGATGTATCACCATGGATCAGTGAGTTTGTAGAACTACTTTTCATTACAAAAATATTTTTTAAATACAGGAGAACTATTTTATATATAGTGGAAATAATTTTCTTCTACTGCGCAACACTCTGCTCAAAATCCTACAGAAATCCTTACATTAAATAATAATTATCATCTATAAATCCGTGCCAACATTCTTCCAAGTATTGCTATTCAGGAAAAATACAAAAGGAAGTATAAACTCATCTATAATGATTTCAAATCAGAAAAATAATAAATCTTGTTATGCTGAGATCCACTCTACCATGTTTCCCCAAAAATAAGACCTAACCAGAAAATAATCAGCCTTGAAAACTAGAGATCAAAAGTGCCAGCTTTGCCAAGTCTTAATCAGGCATGGTGGCACACACCAGCAATCCCAATACTCGAGAGGCTAAGGCTGGAGGTTCACTGCGAGTTCAAGGCCAACCTGGGCTACACAGTGAGATTGAGGCCAGCCTAGGCTGCATAGCAAGATTCTGTCTCAAACGCACCCCTCAAAACAGTGCCAGCCCAAATCAGCCTGTCTTTGCCTTAGAGTAGCCAATGAGCAAGAGAATACGGACGGCAGTTAAGACGAGGATGGCTGATTGGGGCTGGCATTTTTGACCTCTAGTTTTCAAGGCTGATTATTTTCTAGCTTTGTCCTATTTTTGAGGAAAGACAAAGCAGCATTAAAAACCAAAAATAAGACTATATCATGAAGATAAGGTGATAGTGTTAGATACCATTTCAAATTGGAAGACAAAAAAGTATATATTCTTAAAAATGTAACTAAATCAAAATATTTACTTGTAAGAAATATCCTTAGTCAATGAGTTAACAGCACTTTTCCAAGAATGAAGCTAAAACTTGGCAACATGAATTACCAATGTACAGTTTGCTGATAAAAAAAAAATTACCTTATTTGAATCTTGATACTGAAAATAAATTCAAAGAGATGGGGAACAACTTTGTTATTTTTAAAACTCTATGTGTATACAAGAGATGATCAAAATATATGGTGAATGTTTAAATTTTTAACAGTTTATTACAGTAACATTCATTGCCATTAGTCTCAAAATATTTCCCCTTCTTTCAAACACTTATCTCATCATTCTTGCCATTTTCCAAAGTACTTCTGGAAATCTTCCTTCATAAGCATCTTTAATGGATGTAAGCAAAAATATAGTAAATTCTATATGGAATATCATCCAACAGAAAAGCAGGCTTATAAAAACGCTATAATGTGCCTTCAGCCACCACCTTCCCAAGACCTGGCACCATGTGACTTCTGGCTCTTCTCCATGAAAGAACATAAGCATGAAAGGTAAATGCTTGGAATCAGTTGAGTACATCTCAGCCGTATGACAGCGTAACTAAAAAACCTTCACAGAAGAGAACTTTCAGAACTGCTTCAGAAAGTGGCAAGAATGATAGGATGTATTCAAAGACAGGAGGAGTATTTTGAGGAGAATTAACAGATTTCTGCTGACTTGAATCACTGGTCCCGTTGGGTGGTTTTTATTAATTTTATTAGTAAAAAGACCAATAAAAGTGATTAAATCTGTTCGTACCACCAGTGGTACAAGCCACCTAATGGGACAGTCACACATGTACCACTGGCAGTTTGAGCTGCCCAGCAGCAAGAGGTGTGAATTATAGCCCTATTGTGCACACATTAATGGCAATGCATCATTCACTGCAAATTTTTTTAAACATTCACTGTACTTTCTGACCACATTTCATGTGTACTAGTTAGTGATCTCAAGCACGGTTTCAAGTCTGATTTGACACAACACATCTGGAAATCAGAAATTTTAGGAAATTGTACTTCTCTGTACTGCTACATCATAAGCAAGCAAGGATAGATATCAGAAGAATTTCAGGAACAAAAGAAATACAGAACAGTGCTGGGGATGTGGCTCAGTGGTAGAACTCTTGCCTTGCACGCACAAGGCCCTGGGTTCTATCCCTAGCACCACCAAAAATAATGTTTTAAGTGGAACAGAGGTCAGATAGTTTGAGCCTCATAGGAGCAAAGAAAAACAGGCCTTGAAGGAAGGTATGTTCTTTTTTCCAAAGTTATAAAACATGCATTGTGTAGGACCTGGATGACTCTCCTTGAAAAAGAGTAGTTACACACATTTTGGCTAAACCTGACCCTATTTCCATGTATTGGTATATACAGAGCTGGTTAGGACTTTTCCTTATCCCCTCAGTTGGTTTTAAGCAATGCAACTCAGTCTAGCTGAGGTGCTGATGTGTAGTCTCTGAAGCAAGGTGACAGGTCAGTGTTGCCCCATCCCACAGCTCCCAAGAAGCACACATGAGCTGGGTGGGAAGGAAGCCACACTCCACGCTGTCCACTAGAATTGAGCTTCAAGACAAGAGGCAATGACTTCCCAGGGCATAAAAAATTACACATCAGAGCTGAAGCACCAACCCTAAAACATTAGATACTACCTCAAATTATGTTATGCAGATTACTCTTTCTGTATACCCTTCTCTCTGCGTTTTGCAAAGGTGATTTCAGGCCTCCTACTTAGCCCAGCTCATAGCACTCCTGTAACTCCTGCCACTCAGTCAGTCACCCCCAAGTCACTCCCCTTTTCATGAATTAATAAAATCTGGGTTCAGTCCTGGATCAAGGCCGTTGTTCCAGTTAGCCATCATACTGCTGGACTTAGGACTCCTCTTGGATCCCCACAGCTACAAATATGACTTAGTGTCTTTATTCTCACCATGGGTTGCACTGAAAGTGGCAGATAGGAACTTACTGTAACCCCAGTAACTTTTCCACGGGATCACAGATATAAACTCATATACATTTTAGCGCAAACTCTAAATAGATACTTTTGATATATATTCTAAGACACTTGGTTGCAATCATAAAAGAATATTTGAGACATGACATTTTCCCCTAAAGTATAAATTCAGAAAAACTTTCATACAAGTTTTCATTTTGGATTTTGTAGAGAAAGTCTTCATTTCATGGCTTTTCTGAATTCCACTATTCATGTCTCTCTGGCAGTGTGACACCCGTTTGCATCATTCTTCTTCTATTAGTTGAGTTGATTGAAAGTTTGAGAATAAAAAAAGATCTGCATTAGACATTTAAGATCCAAATGTTTCACATTTCATTGACATTGAGAGATATACGGTATCTCTAGAACCTAACTGTGCAGTGTTTCATATCTCCTGATAACGGAGAAGAGAGTACTCGGAATATCTATTTCTGGTTTTGAAGGAGTTTTGAGAGACATTCACAGGGGTTCAATATAATCATGTGTGCAAACACACTGAAGTGAAAATTCAAGCTTCCTATTTCTGCATATTTTAGTACTCTGAAGTGATAGGTTTCTATCTTGACTTAAAAGTTTTTTCACACAATTACCCAAAACCTAAGTCATTCCTTAACCTTTGAAGTCAAAATGTTGAGAGATGGATATTGGAACCTTGTATTAAAAGGTAGGGCTGGTGAGAAAAGTAGAATTTGCAATTAATATAACTTTTCACTTTATTCAGGTAAGATGTTAAGAATGAAATTAAGAGAACCATAAAACTGTTACAATGATGACTTTATTAGAAGGGAAAAATGGCATTACAGTGATAACTAACACATTATCATAGAGGACTACTTCATTACAAATATATATACCCCTTTAGGCATTATTCTTTTAGCTGTCCTAGGCTATTGCTCAGCCAAACTAATAAGTCTGAACTGTTTTCTAATTCCTGTGTAAAGATGAAGGTACTGGAAACTTATCATGAATACTAAAGAAGAAATATATGCACTAGGGAAAACGCACCTGTGCATTGCTATTCTCTGTCTAACTCTCTAACTGCCACCATTAATATTTTTTGTGTTTCTCCCAGCTGTCAGAACGTGCTGGCTTCTGCTTTATTCTCAGTGCCTAAACACATCTTCTCAAGCTACATGATTTGCATGCTAATGTTCAACCAAGGCATATTATTCACTCTCATTTTGATCTTATCAAATGCAGGACAAGGATTTTAAATGCTACAACAGTTTATACTAATTAGAAGAACTATTTAACAGCCATTCTTAGCTTTCTCAAAGACTGAAGCATAAATAAGAAAAGGAATTCACAATTAAAATGACAGTAATAGCATAGAAATATTTTACATACTCACATTTGCTTATTTTGAGTTTCAAATCCAACTGGGTACTATTTTCAAATAATCAGAAATCAGAGAACACGCCATTTATACAGCATATGATCAAGGGATTTCAGGACACATGTTACTCTAGAGATCATTTAGCAGAACACCCTAATTTCATGAATGAAGGAGTCTGGAAAACATGGAGAGGTCAGCAGTCTTACACAAAAGCGCACTGCAACTTAACAGCCAAGTTGCAATTTATAATTATTGTTTTCCATCTCCCACCCATATAATATAATCCAAGATCAAATAAAGGAAAAATCTAAAGCATTTTAAAAGTTAGAGTACTTAAAACATATTTTTAATTTTTGTTGTATACATAAACTTTACTCGTCACAATGTTCAAATTTTCTTCCTTACACATTCTTCATACTTTTTGATCCGAAGTGATCACAACATATCTACTATATACTGTACTACAGGAGAAGTTGTAGGCCCAATCCTATTTTAAAAAAAAAAATAATGAATCAATGTCACTTCTCAAAATATCATAATATCCTGCTGTGACCTTTTGGCACTTTGTTTGAAGCACTGATAATCTCACTACTTACAGAGCCGAGGTTTTTCATACCCTGCACTGCTCAAGACATACAACTTTGCTCCCATAAACAAATATTTGGAGTATTAATTAGCTCACCACGATTTAAATCACTACCCCACTTGGGGGCTTACAGCCAGCCCATGGCCTAGCTAAAGTACACACCTGATTTCCATATGCATGGGCCTCTGCAATCCTGAAACATAAGTTAGATAAGTTCAAATCTGAATGACAAACTGTGCATACCTGCTGTTTCAATCATGTAGAAAAGTCCACAGGTACAAGAGCAAAGAATATGAGGGAAAGCTGCTTTGAAAAAGCAGTTAAAAGATAATCAGATTAGTTGTCTTAGAAATAGAAAATGCTAAATAGATCATTAATAAGATAGATTGATGAGAGTTTGTGAATTTTCTCCAAGATATAGGAAAAAATCTATAACTCAGTAAGACTGGCTCTGCACCAATGAGTCCCACATCCATGGATTCAACTAATCATAGGTTGGAAATATTTTTTTAATTCCAGAAAGTTCCAAAAAGAAAAATTTGTTAAGTGCCAATACTGAATTGACACAAATTATTGTGCATGCATTGTGCTAGGTATTACCAATAATGTACAGGTGACTGTAAGCAAATAAAGCAGATGTATGTCACTTATATGCAAATACTATACCATCTCATGTAAGGGACCTGAGCATCCGAGAATTTTGTTACCCATGATGTGTCCTAGAACTAAGCCCCCTCGGGTACAGAGGAATAACTGTATTGTTAACTAGAAAAGTTTTTTCAGTTATGAAGACAAATAGGGTGAACTTCTGTTTGAAGAGGCTAATTTTTAACTTCCTACATCTTGTACTAAGATATTGCCAAAACTAGTAGAAATCAAAAAGATACGTCAGCAAATTGGCAAATAGCACAGTTTCTGAGGATGTGTCACTACATACAATATATTGAACTAGGTACTTAAAAGTTATATATGTAAAATTACAAATGTTGAAGGAGAAAAAGAAATTTGACTTTAAAAAGTACAGAGAAGAAAAAGGACCTAAATAAGAAAAATACACATTGGATAACTGGCCATCTTACACTTCCAATGAATTTTGTGTTTGTGTCTCACCTGAGAGGAATGAAGGGAAGTAGGATTTTCACCTCCACTTTAAAGGAAGCTTAGAAAAACAGAAAGGATATTAAAAATTCTGTTCTAAAACTAGATTGTGTCCTCAGAGATCAAACTTCTTGAAAAGCAAAATAAAAACATCTAATCAGTCTTTTGCATTAAATGTTCACTCCTATAATCCTGGTATTTTATAGTCAATAAACAATAAAGACCAGCACAGTCTCCTCTATTTGACTAGGGAAAGAGGAAAACAAAAAAGTAAATATCTTCAACTGGGAGAAAACTATGGACAAAAAATTCAAAGTGTTTTTGTATATTAGTTTTTCCCTTCTCAATCATCACACTAATCTTTTAAAGAATCTGATAGATTCAGAAATGTCGAATGACTTGCTGTATATTATATGCCAAGAATTATATCCTGAACAAAACAACAAAGAGGAAAAAACGTCCAGCCCCAATTTTATTACACATGTGGGAAACAATCATAAGCTATAGATAAACCTGTTTACAAATACAGTGACAAAGATTAATACACACTTAGAATGAAATGGTCACTTAGCTATATGGCATTTCCTTCCATGATCTGAAAATAATTTAGCTTCAACCCATTTCATTGTAGTACTGACCACTAAGATGAACATAAAAGGCCCCATGACACTTTCTTAGCTTATAACAATGAGTCCTCTTCTCCCCATATCACCCCCAAAAAATGAAATGGGGAAACTTAATGCGAAGTTTTACCAAAGCATCTTTGTTCCCACATCATGGAAATTGCCTGCTGTATTATGCAAAGCATTTCCCGTTTTCCCAGGCATGTATCAGCGGTTCTGCTTGGTAGCACCTACATCCTCGCAGCAAGCACTGAAGCCTGCGCTTCTGTTATGACTGTCACCGCTGTTCTGACTGTCTTTAACCTGCCTGGCAATTTGAGAACTGTTTTGTCAGGATCTGCACCATAAAGTGGCCATGGCGTGGCCTTTGTTGATAAACTGTTCTCACTTCACTGACAGGTATTTTCTGATGTCTTGTGGCAGTGATCCCACGGTGACAGCTAACACTGAAAAAAAAATTCTACAATACAGTTTTAAATACAAGATATAGAAGAAAACAGAAGACTTCTGTAAATCAATTTAATGAGTCAGGGTACAAATGCAAATTCTTCCAGAACTGCTTGTGAGTGTCTGTTTATGTAAGTTCTTGTCAATCATGCTATTTTAAATGGTTATCAATTGAATTAATTAAAATTAATATCATGTTATAACTTGTATTTTTCTTATAAATGTAGTTTAATATTTTCACATCTAATTTTTGGTTACTGTTCTTTGTTGTTCATGCTTCCAGGCTGTTTTCCTATTGAGGATATTGTCATCATTGAACTGAAAAGACACTTTATATGCAGAATATCATTATAAAGTTGAAAATATATTTAGGGATATATGACCAATATCTCTTTGATCTAAAGTACTTGCAACAGGACAGAGAAAATGTTATTCATTGAAATTCTAGAGGAGTTAGCAGGGAGAAATATATTTCTCTGCAGTCTGTACATTCAGAAGGATCCCTTTGTAGTTTCAATTTTTGGAGATTTGAGGTACGGAACAGGTAAGGTAAAAGCATTGGAAGGCTGTACATGATGTGACTGGAAGCAATTTAACACAATACATTAGCTAAGGAAATTATAATACATATATGAAGTGCTATGTCCTTGCGATAAGAAGTTGCTAATATAACCCACCATGACACTTGGCCTGTTATTCATGCCCCTGTGCCATCCCTCCCGCTAAATTGGCTAGATCTAGTGACTTGCTTCCAAGCAACAGATTATGGCCAAAGTGATGGGATATTATCTTCGAGATTATGCTTCAGAATGACTCTGGTTTATCTTAGTCATCCTCTCTTGTCATCTCACTTTCTCTGACAGAAGTCAGCTGCCACGCTGTAAAGTGCCCTACAGACAGGCCCGTGGGCAGGGAACTGTCGGGACAACATGCAGTCTCAGTCAGACAACAGCAGTGAGGAGCTGATGTCCCCATCCAATGACCTGTGCAGAAAACGGTCCTGCCAAAGCCATTCCTGTGACCTTACAAGCAAATCCTCCCCCAATTAAGCACTGAGCCTTCTGTATCCCCCAGCCCATATACATGTTTGTATTTATAAGCCGCTGAGCTTTGGGGCACTTTCCTATGCAGCGACAGGAAACTAATACAGCTGTCATTAAAAATGCAAATATGGACATGTGGTGTGTACATAGGATGGGGAAAAGATAGGTACATGGGTGTGTGTATGTAGGAGTCTTATGACTGCAACATGTTTCATTTGTTGCTCTTGTTGTTGGTGTTGTTGCTGTTGTTGTTGTTGTTCTCTTGACTTTTTTTTTTTTTGAGTCAGAGTCTCACTGTGTATTTCAGGGTGGCTTGAACTCACTATGTAACCTAGGCTGGCCTCAAACTCATAGCAATCCTCCTGCCTCAGTCATCTGAGTGCTAGGATTGCAGGCATGTACGGCCACCCCATGCTTACACATTTCTGTATATGCACTGGTAGTAAACAGGGGAATTATATCAGTATATAGTAAAGCCATAATAGTTCATTTGTAATTTTCTCTGGATAAATAGTGCAAAAATAGGAGGAGTAGTCATCTAACTATCAACAACAAAAAAAAGGAAAACCTCTCTGCTCAGCAGGTACATTAATAGAAGCCCCTTGGCTGCATTTTAAGAAAGTTTAAAACCTGTGGCTAGAGTGTGAAATGTATACAAGACTATTATTATGGCATAATTTGCAATATTTATAAGACTGCAAACAACTCGAATTTTATCAATACAAGATTAAGTAATCTATGTTATATTAACTAACAAAGTACCATGCATATATAAAAATAATGGATGACAGTTCAGTATACTAATTTTCACTGCTATCCAAAATTTAGCCAGTAAGTAAAATACAGCAAGGATCTGAAAGGTGAACCATTATGAAGTAAAGACCCATACATATACATATATCTATGTTGATTTTTTTTAAAAGAAACTTTAATAAGTTATCCAAGAACTAATTAGATACTTAACAAAATCCAATTTGTGGATTTTCGTTGAATTCTGAGTTTAAAAAATTAAAAACGTTCAGTTGAAGAGGGCTGTCCAACACAGTCACGCAGAGAGAGAGGGGCCGGACAGTGCGGGTGCGGGGACCTGAGACAGGCCGGCAACCGCTCTCAGAGATGGAAAAGTCACCTGAGAGAGGAGCCCTCTAGAACAAATCAAATATCTGGGTAATGAGAAAGGGACGCAGGTGTTGCTGGTGCACACGCATACACATGCACACACACGCACACGCATGCACGCACACACATGCACACACGCACACGCACGCGCGCGCGCGCACATATCCGGTCTTTAGGCAGCGAACACACCGCCACCGCCCTGCATGGACAAAGGGAGAGAGCGGACGGACACCACAGCTGTGCACTACATGAGACTCCCCAGCAGGAACCCACAGATCACAACCTGGAGACACAGGGGAAAGGGACTCACTGGAGCCAGACCAGGTGGGCACTTTCTACTGTTCCCGAACACCTGGAGGATGAGAGACACCGTGAAATACACACACACACACACACACACACACCCCGCCATCCTGAGCAAGCAAAGGCGGCCCAGGCCGATCCTGGGGACTATGACGAGTTCCATGGACTGGAAGGTGAGCTTGAATCCAGGACCAGGGACAGATAAAGGTCTGAGGCCAAGGAAATACACAGGGCTTCTGGTGATACACTGCGCAGGTCTCCGGAGCAAGAGTGGAGAGACAAGAGTGGAGAGACAACGCAGGATGTGCCCTGCAGCAAGGGGAGTGGGAGTGAGCAGTCACGGGCGGAAGTTAAGGGCAGAAGTCATGCTTTTTTCCCAGACTGCGGTGGTCAGACCTTGGAACAGGGACGAAATCTGAAGTTGGCCATGCCCAAAACGTGGCTGGCAGCCAGGAAGTGGGTGGAGAGAGCTTGACAGCCCTCGCCACCTCCAGGCAGGCAGACCAGAAGGGGGAGTGGCTTGGCCGCCTGCAAGGAGACTATGACCACAGCTAAAGGGAACTGTGGGGATGCTCTGGCTGCACGGCGTGGTGACCGTGCCAGGTATGTTGTTTGCTTCCTTTCTTGTTTGTCTGTGCTAAGTTGTTTTGTTTTGTTTTTCCTTTTCTTTGGTTCTTGCTTGTCGATCATATTCTTACTCTACTTTTTTATTTTTAAGTTTTTCCTCTGTATTCTGTTCCGTTTTTCTTCTTTTTTCTCTTTTTAAGATTTCTTTCTGAGAAAGAAACTGCTCAAAAGGAAAGAACAACCAGGATGGGGGAAAGAAGAAAACCAGGAAGGGAAAAACAAGACTATATATATATATATATATATATATATACACCCACACACAAGATAGCTAAGATCATTGTACTAATAATTGTATTAGTTCACTGAAAGAAACAATTAGTGCTTATATTGTTTGATCCATTTTGTATGAGCAACTATTTTGATGATAACAACATGCAATGTAGTAACTGTTGTTAATTTCCTATCATCTTGTTTTGAAATTCTGTCATTTTTTATTATTTTTTTCTCGTTAAAATTTTTAAAAAGTTTCTAACTTCTTTCCTTCCTATTTTCTCTTCACTCTTCCTCATTTTCTCTATCTCCTTGTCCTCCCTCTCTTCTCCATCATATATATCATATGATCACATATATTTTATATATATGATTATATACTTATATATATATACATATACATGAGATATATATGGTATATTAGGTGCCTGTATATGTACAGAAGAGACAAAGAACAGACTAGTGATTTAACCTGAAGTTACCATGCGTGGCCATTCAGAGGAACCCTTAACAGAATTGTGCTTAGAGGAGTCAAGCAAAACTAACTACAAGTGTATTAACAGGTTTCTACAACCTCACACCTTCCTTCAATCTCTAATTACACTTCCCTCCCTCTACATTCTTCCTCCCTTCTCCACTAAAATTTTCACAAACCTTGACAAAAATGACCTTTTATTCCAACTATAAAAATTCCTCCAATGGAATCCAATTTCATATCTATTTTTCACCTATTGACATGTCTCTTATCTCACTCTTTTCTTACTGACTCTTTCCCTTTCCTTTTCCTTTTCCTTTTCCTCTTCCTCTTTCCTTCCTTCTTCACATTCCAGACTAACCACTAATAGCAGTATAGTATAGTCCATAGAGGGCAGTGAAAAAGGCAAAATTTTCAAACAAGTTTTAATGCTCATGATGATGTATGGCAGGATCTATGGCAGGTGTTACAGCCAGTAGCAATTCTCTCTTTACAACACAGTGACTAGGTCCAACTCAATTAAACTGAATAGGTTGAAGTGGTAGACAATACCACTTAACGAATAAAGCCAAGACATACAACACTGGATATCAGAACAAGATAAAACATCTCTATGCCAACAACAAAGTCTCTTTCACTCTGTATGACCATAATCCTCATCACACACACACACACACACACACACACAAAAGGGATATGAAAAATATAAAAGGAACAAAATGCCTCCAAATTCTACCAACTTTCCAAAGCAGATCCAAGGGGTGCTACGGAAATGAAATCAAAACCAAACAGCAGAGCTGTATGAAATGATTAAAGGGGAAGCAAAGAAATTCAGTGAGCTTCAGGATGACAAAACCAAACAGATAGTGGAATCAACAAATAAATTCATAAATGTGATTGAAGAAGAATCAAATAAAAATTAGAAGAGCTTATCAAGATCATTCAAAACATAAATGAGTAATTTACCAGAGAAGTAGAAAAGGTGGCAAACAGAGTCGTAAAAATAAAGAATTCTAAGCCGGGCGTGGTGGCACACGCCTTTAATCCCAGCACTCGGGAGGCTGAGGTAGGCGGAGCATTGTGAGTTCAAGGCCGGCTTGGGCTACAACGTGAGCGCAAGGCCGGCCTGAGCTACACAGTGCGACCCTGCCTCAAAAAAAAACGAGGGCCGGGAGTTTGGCTCAGCGGCTTAAGCGCCTACCCTGGCAGGTGCGAGGTTGTGAACTCGATCCCCCGGTGCCACAAAAAAAATAAAAATAAAAATAAGAATTCTATTAAATGCACAAACAGAAGTGATCAATGTGAGGCTAAATCAGAAACCCAAGATAATGTTCTCAGGGATACCTTAAAAACAACAAGGGAAAGAAAAATTGATTTGAAAGTTACCAGATGGCGCAAAGATTAATTGGAGATACAGAAAAATTAGAGGATAGCATACATGGAATGAATAATGTTTACAGAAATCACAACAGAAAACTTCCTAAGTAAGGGGGAAGAATTCAATATACAGGTAAGCAAATTTATAGAACCCCAATTAATTACAAAGAAAGAAACTCCCCACGTCATAGTCAAAATACCAGAAATCCAACACAAAGACAGAATCTTAAAAGCTGTCAGAGAAAAATCAAAAAAATCACTTGTAAAGGGAAATCTAATAGGATTACAGCAGATTTTTTAACACACACTTTAAAGGCCAAGAGAGCTTAAAGTTGTTCAAACCCAAAATGAAAATAACTTCCAGCCCATAATGTAGCCTGCAAAACTATTTTTCAAAATTGATGGAGAAATAAAGTATTTCCATGACAAACAGCATCTTAAGAAATTCAAGACCAGCCACCAAATCAGCGCGGCAAGAACTGCCTAAGGATACTGTAGACAGAGACAATGAATCCAGCAAAGCCAAAA